>JAVGWX010000003.1:50435652-50565652 GCA_036924085.1 Ariolimax columbianus
GCAAGCTGGTAACGAGACTTAAACTCCTCACCTTTGCCAAAGGAACCTAGTGCTCTACTACAACGGCAATCAGTCGACACTGATGGCATTTCGTCTCAGAAATAACAGAAAATGAAATAACACTTTTTTTTTAGCGAGAGATACTGTGTGGTCTTGAACAGAAAATCAATATGCCCTTTACTGCATTTCTACGACACACCGGGAAGATTTATAAGGCTGTGGAATAAATGTCGAATGACACTGCAATCGCCGCAGAGTGCACAGGTTTATGTATTTATTGTATCCTTTGATAGACAAACATATACGCCTTACCAAAGCTTTGAACTCATCCCATCATGGTCAAGCGACTAGCACTCTAATCCCTCAGCCAACCGCTTCTTTGGAAATGTGTTGGGTATGCATGCTAAGTTTTGGTGTCCGTTTCTGCCGTCCATATAATCTTATCCATTTGCTGACTTTTTCGACCACCTGTACCTTTAAGCCACGTGGGGGGTTTAATTTCCTTTTCTTTGCCAAGCGTGTTGTGTCAGCTGTTGCAAGTCCGTGTTGTAGAATTTATGTAATGTCATTTATACATATGTCACACGGTCTTATGCATATGTCACACGGCCTTCCTCGTGTCTTGCTGGCAGATCTTCTGGTGTTCTAAGATTCCACTGGAGGTTGATCATGTAGCATTCTAATGAGATGATCGAACCATTGTATTTCATGTTCTGATACGAGGACAAGTCAGTTAATAGATCACAAATAAATGAGAGACTAAACTTGAAACCCATTTAATATTGAACTTCATTGTCCCTTATTTCACAACAAAATTTGTATCAACATTGATACAATTATCCGATCGCTTTGTGAGTGCATCAAAAGTTGCAGCATAGAAGTTTTTGCTCTGGTGTCTCTGTCAAATTTACATTTCACTTTTAATCTCTTTGCCATTCGCTAGACGTCTCATGCCAAGGTGGGTTTTTAGTTTAAACATGTTTAAATCTCTCGAACAAAGTCGGGACTGTAAGGTGGATGTTAAGTCGGGACTGTAATGTGGATGTTAAGTCGGGACTGTAATGTGGATGTTAAGTCGGGACTGTAATGTGGATGTTACGTCAGGGCTGTAAGGGGGATGTTAAGTCAGGACTGTAATGGGGATGTTAAGTCGGGACTGTAAAGTGGATGTTACGTCAGGGCTGTAAGGGGGATTTTTCAGTCAGGACTGTAAGGTGGATGTTAAGTCAGGACTGTAAGGTAGATGTTCAAGAAGTTACCACCATAGCTGTTCTATTTTCTTTTGGGTTAATCGAGCCGTATCTGGTCTCGCATTGTCACGATAGAGCAGTACGCCTCTAGTCAGCAGCTCAAGACGTTTTCTTTTAATTTCATCCTAAAGCATCAATAGAACTTCACATGAAGCATTTCTTTATGAATATCCTTTGCAGAAAGCTCTTTTGCCTCACCCCCTACACAAAAAGAACGCGCAGCTGCACGTTGTTCTTTCATTGTACTATCTGTGAGCACGGACGCTATTTTGAACCCGACTGCGCACGTACATGCGATACCTAGAACGTGATATATAAAGTAATCCCAAATCTGGATGTTGCTGCCACATAATAATACTTTTAAAAACTACCAACTATATTTGTCTGATATCCAATATTATTGTGTGGCTTACTTACTGACATTCTCCTGCATGTATGAATTTAGCCAAATCGGTAGAGCTCCCCTTGTATCTATTATAATTTCTCGTGTAATCCACGAGTACATTAGACTAGGCTTCACTTTTTTGCATCTTCTGCTAATACACTGCACCAACGAATGTTTTCAGCCAATTCTGTGTGTGCAAAGTGCATATACGAGGCTTATCGCTTTTAGTGTCAGCTCTAAAATATGTTCATGTATTGAAGTGGTGGCAGTGGTAATAAAAACAAACAAATACTGGCGTCACGGAGTATTTACCCTTTCCGGGGGAGGAAAGGAGGATAGCGGAGACTAACGCCTGGTCAAGCAAAACATACTAATCAAACATGTTAGAGTCAGGCACAAAAATACTGGTCAATATACTCACTCTATTTCTATGAAGTTCTCCTGGGGGAATCAAGATGCTGAGCAGCGCATGAGCTGCAGTGGTCAGTGACCCATAGCTGACTGCTAGCGCCAGGGCCAGCGAAACAGAGCTGCCAAGACCCTTCTACCCCTCCAAACGGTGATCCTGGATAACAGGCTGCAGCAGGGCAGACTGGCTAAGGAGAAGGGATCGAAGAGGGAATGCTACGACACAACGCATTCCGTTTCTCTGGACTACATTCTGCTACTTAAGCCCTTTTAGGGCTTGGTAGTGGGAGATCGAGAACGAACAAATCCAAGCCAAGCCAAGTCAAGTTCTCCTGGAAACAGCTGTTTCATGGCAGCCTGGCTAAAGAGGCGGGGGATTGACATGATCCCCATAGTAATGAGCTACATGCAGATAAAGCCATGCATAGCACAACCCGCCTGTCCACCTTCATCAGCACGCTCAGATGTGAGGAAAGCTACTGCAACCCGACACTTAACACCGTTTTCAGTGCACACTAAAGTGTAATCTTACTCATTATGGGCATACAACAACCATTGCGGTGGTCCGCCCGGAGGAAAAGACTGACATTTACAACAGTGTCCTTCTGACTAGACAACCGACCTCTCGCTTCTCCTGGTATTCGTCTTATACTACCCAAGAAGTGTTAGGACATGTTTGCTAGTGTGTCATCTCTGTCACAAAGAACCCTTACAGAGAACACTCAGGTTTCTTCTCCGTGCGCACTAAAATCTGTTAGATCTCCAGATCTGCGTCTGCGCTCCACTCTGTTGCTGCCTTGGCTACTTCTCTCTGTCGGAAATATGATTGCACTTTTCTCAGTCAGCAAATCGATCAGTCTTTTCTCAGTCAGCAAATCGATCAGTCTTTTCTCAGTCAGCAGACCGATCAGTGTGATTGCATCTTTCTCAGTCAGCAGATCCATCAGTGTGATTGCATCTTTCTCAGTCAGCAAATCGATCAGTCTTTTCTCAGTCAGCAGATCGATCATTTTCTCAGTCAGCAGATCGATCAGTCTTTTCTCAGTCAGCAGATCCATCAGTCTTTTAGAAAAATAATTTAGTGTATTTGTTAGCCTATAGCTTGTTGTCATGGAAAATAATTTAGTGTGTTTGTCAGCCTATAGCTTGTTGTCATGGAAAATAATTTAGTATGTTTGTTAGCCTATAGCTTGTTGTCATGGACAATAATTTAGTATGTTTGTCAGCCTATAGCTTGTTGTCATGGAGAATAATTTAGTATGTTTGTTAGCCTATAGCTTGTTGTCATGGAAAATAATTTACTATGTTTGTTAGCCTTTAGCTTGTTGTCATTGAAAATAATTTAGTATGTTTGTCAGCCTATAGCTTGTTGTCATAGAAAATAATTTAGTATGTTTGTTAGCCTATAGCTTGTTGTCATGGAAAATAATTTAGTATGTTTGTCAGCCTATAGCTTGTTGTCATAGAAAATAATTTAGTATGTTTGTTAGCCTATAGCTTGTTGTCATGGAAAATAATTTAGTATGTTTGTTAGCATATAGCTTGTTGTCATGGAAAATAATTTAGTATGTTTGTTAGCCTATAGCTTGTTGTCATGGAAAATAATTTAGTATGTTTGTTAGCCTATAGCTTGTTGTCATGGAAAAAAATTTAGTATGTTTGTCAGCCTATAGCTTGTTGTCATGGAAAATAATTTAGTATGTTTGTCAGCCTATAGCTTGTTGTCATAGAAAATAATTTAGTATGTTTGTTAGCCTATAGCTTGTTGTCATGGAAAATAATTTAGTATGTTTGTTAGCATATAGCTTGTTGTCATGGAAAATAATTTAGTATGTTTGTTAGCCTATAGCTTGTTGTCATGGAAAATAATTTAGTATGTTTGTTAGCCTATAGCTTGTTGTCATGGAAAAAAAATTTAGTATTTTTGTCAGCCTATAGCTTGTTGTCATGGAAAATAATTTAGTATGTTTGTCAGCCTATAGCTTGTTGTCATAGAAAATAATTTAGTATGTCTGTTAGCCTATAGCTTGTTGTCGTGGAAAATAATTTAGTATGTTTGTTAGCATATAGCTTGTTGTCATGGAAAATAATTTAGTATGTTTGTTAGCCTATAGCTTGTTGTCATGGAAAATAATTTAGTATGTTTGTTAGCCTATAGCTTGTTGTCATGGAAACAAATTTAGTATGTTTGTCAGCCTATAGCTTGTTGTCATGGAAAATAATTTAGTATGATTGTTATCCTATAGCTTGTTGTCATGGAAAATAATTTAGTATGTTTGTCAGCCTATAGCTTGTTGTCATGGAAAATAATTTAGTATGTTTGTCAGCCTATAGCTTGTTGTCATAGAAAATAATTTAGTATGTTTGTCAGCCTATAGCTTGTTGTCATAGAAAATAATTTAGTATGTTTGTCAGCCTATAGCTTGTTGTCATGGAAAATAATTTTGTATGATTGTTATCCTATAGCTTGTTGTCATGGAAAATAATTTAGTATGTTTGTTAGCCTATAGCTTGTTGTCATGGAAAATAATTTAGTATGTTTGTTAGCATATAGCTTGTTGTCATGGAAAATAATTTAGTATGTTTGTTAGCCTATAGCTTGTTGTCATGGAAAATAATTTAGTATATTTGTTAGCCTATAGCTTGTTGTCATGGAAAATAATTTAGTATGTTTGTTAGCCTATAGCTTGTTGTCATGGAAAATAATTTAGTATGTTTGTTAGCCTATAGCTTGTTGTCATGGAAAAAAATTTAGTATGTTTGTTAGCCTATAGCTTGTTGTCATGGAAAATAATTGTACACAGCGGTGCATCGACCCCGGATAGGCTTAACACAATCTGAATTTACTCGTAGTATTAGATTTGCAAATTCGACAACAGTTCCACATTGGGAAACAGAAAAAGACTAGTGTTAGATTTTGATTCGTTTTTAACTCATTTTGTTACTACAGGAAGCTTGGCGCCGGAAGCGGTTCCCTTAAGAGATGTGTTTCGTTAGGCATCTGTCTACCTGCCAAGAGCTGAGGTCTGCGAGTGGACGGTTGGCGACATTTCTTTATATACAATCAACTAAAGTGAGGGAAAAAATAAAATGTAGTGGCACAGCACATGGTATAGAAATATATTCACGCATGCAGGCAAGCACGCACGCACGTACACAAACATAACGTAGGCGGGTTGTATAACAGCATAGTTGCTGATGCGCATATAGGACTGTTCTGTGTTCAACATCTACTGACTAAAATTGGCGCTGTCACTTATTTGTGCTAGCGGACAAGCAGTAGAAACAGCTGAACATATCCTGTAAGGTTTAAGGAACTGAGAACAAGTACACGGAGACAAACCACTATACACGTGTTTAGGAGCCTTGGAGAACTCTATCTCATCAATATTTAACAGGATAACTGGTCTTCGCGTGAACACAATATTTAATCAATATGGCGAACGAGAAAAAGAAAGTAAACGTAAGGATAGTTCATAGCAGATACTGCCGTCAGGGGTGAAGGGATAGATCCTTCATTGTACTAAGCCCTAGCTTTGTGACACGGGGTGGCCAGTTCCCTTTTTCGCTACCTTCATTCCTCTCTCAGCTTTGTACCCATTTTTAGCTGGGTCGAGTGGAGCTGCAGTTAGCGACATCATCATTGCGAACTTCGCAAAAACTCTACAACCCGCCCATGTCTTCGCTCCTAAACTCCTCCCCCCCCCCCCTCTCTTTCAAATAAACAAGAAGTAATAATAAATTCCGCCTATTCGTTCCTGTGTTGAAGAGAAAAGCCCACTGTAACTTTTCAAATATGGCTTTAAAGAGTACTAAACAAGGTGGTGAATGGGGCTTATGGGAAGGGAGATGGTGTGTGGGTGGCCGCAATAGGTGAGAGGTAAGACTACTGTCTCCTAGGAAACGCAAACGCAACAAGTTGGGTATTCGAATCCTGCTTTCACTGGTCTCAAACGAATGTGAGGTTGTCGTATAGTCATATCAACGACTAACGATAAACTGAAGTCCTGAGAACTAGGGTACCTAAAGAAACCCTGGCAATTGAAAACTGAAAAGAGCAGGTTATAAACCTCTTTCAGCCAAAATGAAGCGACACCTCTATCAAGCACAGAGACAACAGGCGAATCACCTGTTTATCTACATAATCGATTGCAAATAGTTACAAACTTTTCCAAGGGGTAGTAGATGAGCGTCTAAGTGAACAGACAGAATGGGCCTAGCAAACTCATCATTCCTGTGAAACCGCTACCACAAGTTCTGAGTACATACTTCCTGCAAAGGGAACAGCTGTTGTACTGACCTTATGCTCAATCTTGAGCATAGTGGAATATCATTATGTTAGTTTGAGGCCCACGACTATAATTTGTGTATACTGAGGCCATTTGGATTGATTGTTTCACGGACAGGAAGTGGAGCGTAAAAATAAAACCAACGGGAGAAATCATGAACAGAAGGACGGACGAATTTGGGAGAATTGCAAATTATTAATTGAAGGTTGGCGAGCATGGAACAGTTGTAGTTGTTTAGGGCACTTACAGTAATGAATGTTCTTCTTCTTTTTCATCTTCTTTTTCATCTTTTTCTTCTTCGTATTTTTCGTTTTCTTTTTCTTCTTCTTCTTCTTCTTCTTCTTCTTCTTCTTCTTCTTCTTCTTCTTCTTCTATTTCTTTACCTGCTTCTTCTTTGTCTTTTCCTTCTTCTTCTTCTCCTCCAGCTTCTTTCTTCTTTTTCTCCCTCTTCTTCTTCTTTTCTTCTTCTTCTGTATCTATTTCTTTATCTTCCGATCAATAAGAAAAGATGTTACTCACTCGTTTATTTCTGTGCTCTGTACCCCATCTGTGTTGTTTCAATGTTTCGTTAGAATTTAGAATGAGGTCACAGACGTAGCAGAATTTGACCTCAATGAATGTTTTTTTTTTTTTGGTTGCATTCGCCTTATTTCTCTAATCCCCAAGGCGATGTGCGTTGCACTGTTGTTTTTATTTTGCGCCTGTCGGCCCAGTGTATCCGACTTCAGCATGCATTTATGTAAAGGTCTGCTTCCTCCTGCATTTTTTAAGGGTTTGCTACCCCGGGATAACGGCCGGTGCTGTGATGGGGATCGAACCTTTTGGTTGTGATCCGTGTCACTTAACCACTAGCCCACGCCGTCCCCACCTCAATGAAAGATATTGAACGAAAAGTAATGTTGGATAGATTTCTACCCTACAGAGGTTAATCCGTAACTTGCATTCCTGGCAGAACTATAGGTGCGCAGTTCCTCTCAGAAAATGGAGAAGAGTGTAGAAACATGGCTCATGTGGCTCGCTGGTGACATACACTCCTTCTTCTTCCTCTCAGGCCACCACCCCTCTGCTGGATCCTCCTATGATTTCAAAACGTTGCAATATGTGCATTGCTGGCTCATCGATTGCAGTTTCTTTCTCCTGGAAGCGGTCGTTGATCAACTTCAATATATAACCTATGTTCATTACAGAAACACCCACTGCATGATGCTCATAAGGCCATGTTATCCGCTTTTCTTCAATCCCAAAAAACACCTTTATGGCTAGGACAGTAAATCAACAGAAGTTCCAGACGGTTCGAAGCCTCTAGGTTCGCTATCCCTCATTCCATATCGAGCTTTCTGTACCTTCCGAAGACAGGATTGACATTCAGAGACGATGACGGCCCGCGTTAGAGGGGTCCCAAACAGTCACCCCAGAGCTGTAGTCACTGTTTAGTTCAAAATTATTGTACTGATCGTTCGTGCTATGTGTGCACCGCTCCTCTCAGCAACGACAATGTCTCTTATTTTAGCAGAGAAGCCCCAACCGGCATTCGCATCGCGTATCACAGATCTGTGGCATATATATGACAGCATCAGAGTCTTGTGCATTTTCACTTATTAGTTGTTTAACCTCAAGGTCCGCTTTCCCTTTGTACTAATCTCTGTATTCTCTCCTCAAAGTGGTGTTATATTGTTGTAGCTCCAGCTTGAACCAATTATTCCCCTTTGTTAAAAGTTGTCATTGTGATCACTATGGAATCGTTCTCTCTGCTTGTGCAATTCATGACATCACACTCCTGATACGTTTAGCCCTGATAACTATTGTATTCATGTCCGGTGGGTGTCTCTTGTCTGCAGCTACTCACATGTAGACTGGCCTGGTGCGTATCTAGACTACATAGACAGAAGTCAAAGCATAAATCGCATCTTTACGTTGGGACTATTCCTGGTTTACCTCGTATACCTTCACTCTGGATGCGTTCCAACCTATCAGAACTTGACCTTGATTATGTGAGTTGACCAGTCTATATTAGATAATTGACAGTGCCAACTGATTGTATAGGATGAAAATCAGCCGCTGCTCCATTTTAGTAATTATCACTGTCTTAAGTACTGCCAGGTCCTCCTTGCATCTATATATGATTTGATCAACATTGTACATATGACAGTTTACGATCAAAGGTCACTCCCAGATATCTCAAGTTGTTGTGCCTCTCAATAATACATCCATCAAAATTTATGCAACGAAGGTTAGTCTTTATTATTGATTTCTGGGGCAGGTTATGGTAGTACAAATAGTCGTCAATTGTAATTGGGGTAATGTAAATGTGATACGAATAAGCCGAAAGCTCTGAAGGTGGAAAGAACGCAGAAGCCGCTTAAATTGAGCATTCAAGAGATGGCTCTCCAGCAGTCTCCGGTTCCTGGACAGAACGCAGAAGTCCCTTAAATTGAACATTCAAGATATGGCTCTCCAGCATTCTCCGGTTCGTGGACAGAACGCAGAAGCCGCTTAACTTTAGCATTCAGGAAGTGCTCTTCAGCAGTCTCAGGTACCTGGGCAGAACGCAGTTGCAGCTTAAATTGAACTTTCATAACGTGGTTCTCCAGTAGGAGGTTAAGTATCGGCCATCATTTTCTTAAAAGACAGGCGGGACAGAAAAATTGAGTTTTGATGCCAGAAAGGAGCAGGGATGAATATTTAACTGGCACTACTGCTCAAGTATCCCTGCATTAGTCTGGCAGTGACGCAGAAACTGATTCCCAGCATCTTCCTACCTACTCTATGCTACCAGAGCCAAACTTAGGACTTGTCCAAGGCACGAGAGAGAGAGAGAGAGAGTTAAAAACCTACACCTTTGAAATAAGATGTCTTCGAATGACCGCAGGCGTCTTCATGAGAGGCATATTGAGGACTAAGGCCATTCGCAAGATTCGGTTCCATCCTATGTGCGGACACACAGAGCAACAGTTTGATCATTATTAGTAGTGGTAGTAGTAGTAGTAGTTGTAGTAGTAGTAGTTGTAGTAGTAGTAGTTGTAGTAGTAGTAGTTATAGTAGTAGTAGTATAGTAGTAGTAGTTATAGTAGTAGTAGTAGTAGTAGTAGTAGTTGTAGTAGTACTAGTTGTAGTAGTAGTAATAGTAGTATTAGTAGTAGTAGTAGTAGTAGTAGCGGTGGTGGTGGTGGTAGTGATGGTAGAACTAGTACTAGTAAAAGTAGTCGTTGTAATAGTTATAGTAGTAGAAGTAGTAGTAGTAGTAGTAGTAGCGGTGGTGGTGGTGGTAGTGATGGTAGAACTAATACTAGTAAAAGTAATCGTTGTAATAGTTATAGTAGTAGAAGTAGTAGTAGTAGTAGCAGCAGTTGTAGTAGTAGTTGTAGTAGTAGTAGTAGTAGTAGAAGTAGTAGTAGTAATAGTAGTGGTGGCGGTGATGGCGATGGTAGCAGTAGTAGGGTTGGTGATAGTAGTAGTAGTAGTAGTAGTAGTAGGAGTAACGGTGGGGGTGGGGGTGATGGTAGTAGTAGTAGATGTGGTGGGGATTGTAGTAGTAGTAGTAGCGGTGGTGGTGGTGGTAATGGTAGCAGTGGTAGCGGTGGTGGTGGTAGTGGTGATGGTAGTAGTAGTAGCGGTGGTGCTGGTGGTGGTACTAGTAAAATTAATCGTAGTAAATGTTGTAGTGATAGTAATAGTAATCATAGATCATAATAAAATTTGTAATATTAGTAAAAATAATCGTAGTAATAATTCTAGTAGTAGTAGTATGAGAAGAAACTGTTGTAGTTAAGGTAAATATAGTATCCTTGCAACCAATGTTGTCGAGGATCAAATATTAAAGACTACATTTTCAAATCTCACATAAAGAAATTTTGACATCCTTATACTATATACATTTAAACATACATGATAACTTTCCATCGTTGTTGGTGACGACTACCCACATCGTCCTTGTTGTATTTGATGTTTTGCTTTGTTTCTGTCTGACATGTACTGGTGTAGTATTTGATGTTTTGCTTTGTTTCTTTCTGACATGTACTGGTGTAGTATTTGATGTTTTGCTTTGTTTCTTTCTGACATGTACTGGTGTAGTATTTGATGTTTTGCTTTGTTTCTGTCTGACATGTACTGGTGTAGTATTTGATGTTTTGCTTTGTTTCTGTCTGACATGTACTGGTGTAGTATTTGATGTTTTGCTTTGTTTCTTTCTGACATGTACTGGTGTAGTATTTGATGTTTTGCTTTGTTTCTGTCTGACATGTACTGGTGTAGTATTTGCTGGACCTCATGTGGCTCAAACAAGGCGTCTAGTGCAGTTCTTGTGAATTGGAGGCGAGGAGACTGGTTTCGCACATCAGTTGGTGTGAGACAGGGGTGTACACTCTCTCCAACTCTTTTCAATATATTCCTTGAAGGAATTATGAGTGAGGCACTTGGAGGTCACGTTGGTACTGTCAAGATAAGGGGCCGAACGATTACTAACCTTCGTTTTGCAGATGATATCGACAGGTTGGCGGGTTCAGAAGCAGAACTCCAGGAATGGGTCAGAAGGCTCGATGAAACAGCTCTTGACTTTGGTATGGAGATAAACGCTGGAAAGACAAAACTAATGACAAAGAACGCTACGGGCTTCAACAGCAAGATAAAATCAAACGGTCAAGAACTCGAAGTAGTTGACCGTTTTAAATATCTTGGGTCGATTGTCGGTGATGAAGGATCAAAAAGTGAAGTATTGGCCAGAATAGCACAGACAATAGCGGCGCTTGCATGGCTTAACAAAATCTGGCAAGATAAACGGTTAGCACTACGCACGAAAATCAGATTAATGCGTACACTGGTCCTGTCAATATTCCTCTATGCGTGTGAGACATGGGCAGTTACATCTGACCTTCAACGAAGGATACAGGCCTTGGAGATGAGATGTTTCCGAAGACTTTTAAACGTCACGTACAAAGATCGAGTTACAAACGAGGAAATCCGAACTAGAATTACGACGACAATAGGGCCTTTCGAAGATCTCTTGGCAACTGTCAAAAGAAGGAAACTCACTTGGTACGGTCACATATCGAGATCAAATGGTCTTGCAAACACAATCCTCCACGGGAAGGTGCATGGCAGACGACGAAGAGGCCGGCCCAAAAAGAGATGGGAAGACAACATAAAAGAATGGACCAGTCTCCGACCAGAAGAGTCACAGGCAGCGGCTTCTGACAGAGAGGGATGGCGTGGAGTTGTGAGGATGTCTTCATGTGTACCCCAACGACCTTACCGGTTACGGGATGACCTGACCTGACCTGACCATGTGGCTTATCAGTCCAATGCGGGATGTTCCAAGGTTGTGCTTTGCGAGGTACTGCTTAACCGATGTACTGGCGCATTGTCATGCAACATAATCCAACTATTTGTTCTCCATTTTTCTGGTCGTTTTCTTCTGATTGCATCTCTTAGACGACGGATATCAACGTACATTTCCTTGTTGACCGTTCCTTTGCTCTTGTCGAAACGAAATTTCTGTGTCCGAGAAGATGTCCATTCAGAGAACTGACTGACGTTTTGTCTGAGGATCTAACAAAAAACACCAGGTCTCATCTCCTGTGATTATGTTGTTAAGAAAATTGTTATCTTCATCAGCCATTGTGATTAAGTCTCCTGCCAAAGTCAATCTCGTTTCTTTCTGTTCAAGATAAAACGTGTTGGGAACCATGAGTTGACAAACACGGTGCATGTGCAGTTCAATGTGGAGAATACTGTGACAACTTCCAACTGATATTCCAACTTCTGAGACTATTTTCTCGACATTTTGTCTTCTGCCAGCACACACAACGTTTCGGACACGCTCAATATTTTCATTGTTGATTAAGGTTGGTGGTCGTCCACTACGTGCATCGTCATCCACACTAGCACGACCTTCAAGAAAACGTTTGTGACACGTAAATACTTGCGCTTTCTTCATTGCAGTAACACCATATGCTTTATAAAGCAATGTTTGTCTCTGAGGGTGACTTCTCAAGCAAAACACAGAATTTGACATTTGTATGTTGTTCAGTCAAGGACATTTTCAACTCCGACGATGCAATGAGCACAACACAAACAAAATTCTATAACTTCTGTTCGAGAGTATATGTCAAGGCCACCCCTGTCATGTCACATCGTCAAAGTCAATACCAATGTATAAATATATATTCTCCATAACATCATCTTTCATTCAAACAAGAGTCGGCTATTCCGGGAACTTTTTAAAGCTACCTCGTTAATACATACATAACGCTAATTATGATGATAGAAATTTCATCGTGTCATGTCTATTGTATTACATAAAATACCGCATTTGCCCTCTAGGAAGATATATGTACACACGATCTCTGATACATATTCGGATTATCAACCCTACAAAGACTGCAAACATATGCACAATTATTTGTGATATATTCATAAAGATTCGGTTTTACAACACGGCAAACAATTATACACAATATCCTTGTAATATTGCATCCGTAATCCCCCATTATCCGGATAATACAAATATCTACACGTCATCAGTTTTAGAAATATCGCATATGATGTGTAGACATATTTCATGTCATAATATAGGAAATAATTCGTATATATGATATATTGTATGTGTATACATGTATGTTGTTAGGTTCAAGATTAAAAATAAACTAGGATTATTCATGCATACTTGAGAGGTGTGAAGTCTGTCTGCAGGAAGGGTCAGGGGGATAATTCGTGTGTATATCGCAGTGTAAACAATGTCGAACTTGAATATATATGAATTACCTCCCGTAGCTCGATATCGCCCGTATAAATCACATGCGTTGATGTTGCTTATTCCACTGGTACTTGAGTGATGTACATTTAACGACTTTATTTGGTGGCCGGCACATTGGTAGCACAACTGGCAAGAAACAGACTTTTTTTATTAGGGAAAAACTGATTTCTAGTGATATCTGGTCTTGATCAGTATATTTCACCCAACCTTGACTACTGATTAGTACAATCTGATCAGTATATTTCACACAGTCTGACCTGTCTGTTTCACCTGACCCTGACTAGGACAGTCTGACATGTGTGTTTCACCTAACCCTGACTAAGACAGACAGACCTGTTTTTTTTCACCTAACCTTGACTATGACAGTCTGACCTGTGTGTTTCACCAAACTTTGACTAGGACAGTCAGACCTGTGTGTTTCCCCTAACCCTAACTAGGACAGTCTGACCTGTGTCTTTCACCTGACCCTAACGTGGACATACTAACCTTTGTGTTTCACCTGACCCTGACTAAGACAGACATACCTGTGTGTTTCACCTGACCCTGACTAAGACAGACATACCTGTGTGTTTCACCTAATCCTGGCTAGGACAGTCTGACCCGTGTGTTTCACCTGACCCTGAAAAGCACAGACTGAACTTTATGTTTCATATGACCCTGACTAACAAAGTCTGACCTGTATGTTTTACATGACCCTGACTAACACAGTATGATCTGTATGGTTTACATGACCAGACGTTAAGTACCTCTGATAAATACATAATGAAAGCCTTACAATAAAGGTAGACATATCTGCATATCACCTCACCTCATCACATCACCTAATCATATCACATCACCTCATCACATCACCTCACCTCATCACATCACATTCCTTCATTACATCATCACATCAATTAATCATATCACATCACCTCATCACATCACATTCCCTCATCACATCACATTCCCTCATCACATCATCACATCACATCACCTCATCCCATCACATTCCCTCATCACATCACATTCCCTCATCACATCATCTCATCACATCACATTCCCTCATCACATCATCACATCACACCACCTCATCACATCACCTCACCTCATCACATCACATTGCTTCATTACATCACCACATCACCTAATCATATCACATCACCTCATCACATCACATCACCTCATCTCATCACATTCCCTCATCACATCATCACATCACCTCATCATACCACATCACATTCCCTCATCACCTAATCACATCACCTCATCACATCACCTCACCTCACCACATCACCTCACCCCATCACATCACCTCATCACATCACCTCATCACATCACCTCATCAAATCACCTCACCTCACCACATCACCTCACCTCATCACATCACCTCATCACATCACCTAATCACACCACCTTATCACATCACCTCAACCCATCACCTGAACCTCATCCTATCATCTCACTTCATCACATCACATCATCACATCACATCACTTCATCACATCACCTCATCACCTCATCACATGACATCACCTCATCACATCACCTCATCACATCACATCACTTCATCACATCACCTCATCACATCACCTCATCACATCACCTCACATAACGACCAAGATGTCCACATCATTTTGTGTACGCCACAACACAGACGGTTGACAATCCATTTTTGGGGTTGACTGTGTTATATACTGGATATGATTCAATCTTTAAATGGAGACTGGACACAGGCTACCAGTGTATGCAGTATGGCTAGAATCCTGTTATTACCAGTTATTGTGTATTTCATCATCTAGAGACAAGTCAGAGTCATAATTTTCTTGGGATCTCTGAAATAAATACATGTTTTATATTCATTTCCATGATGATAGTCAAATATATATTTAGCTCGGTTTGGCTTCGTTCGTTCTCAATCTCCCGCTACCAAGCCATGAAAAGGGATTTGCAAGTAGCAGAATGTAGTCCAGAGAACGGAATGCGATGTGTTGTAGTTTACAGCTTGACTGCGATATTTGCACTTTCGGTCCGACACATCTGACTTCAGCAACATTTTTTTGAGTACCGGGTTAGCCTTCCCTCTTCAATCACTTCTGCTTAGCCAGTCTGCTCTGTTTCAGCCTGTTATCCAGGATTACCGCGTGGAGGTGTAGAAAGGTCTTGACAGCTCTAGTTCGCTGACCCTGACGATAGCAGTCAGCTATGGGTCGCTGACCGTGCCAAATATATATTTAAGACTTACGTTTTAATTCCTCACAAACAAAATAAATATTTATTTATGGCAGAGAACGCGAGGAAGTGACGGTACAGGATAGTCCACTTTTTACCTGTTGGGGGTGTCAAACATTCTGCGAGAATACACGATGATTTCCTCTTATTCCCTTATTCCTGACGTTTTGTCAATTTGTTTTTGTTTGTTTTGTTTTTGTTTTTGCGTTCGCATTATTTCTCTATTCACAGATGCGGCGTGCATTGTACTATGGTTTTTATTTTGCGCCTGTCGGCCCAGTGCATCCGACTTCGGCATGCATTTTATGTAAGGGTCTGCTTCCTCCTGCATTTTCTAAAGGTTTGCTTCCCCGGGGTAACGGCCGGTGCTGTGATGGGGATCGAACCTAGCACCTTCGGGTTGTGAACCGTGTCACTTAACCAATTTGCCGCGTCGTCCCTCTTGTCTTGTCATTGAATTTCTTGAATCTGCCAACGTTGGTCCGAGATAAGGAGAGTATCATCCAGTTTCCCCAGCAGCATGGCATTATCCATACTGTCAGACAATATATTAACAACTATATTGTATAACCTTAACCCCAACCCTAACCCTTTACCTAACTATAGCTCTTAACCTGACCCCAACTCTAAACCTAATACGAACCCTAAACCTAACCCTTCGCAAAACTGAATAAAACAATCTTTTCTACACTTCTATCTTTATCTAAGCTCTTATTTATTTAAAATAACATTATTTCGACTTGCCCCCCCCCCCCCCATAACCCAAAATAGAATCACCCCGTTCCGTACGATGGGAATCCAAGGAATTCTGTTTGGGGTGAATTAAGATGCAAGTACCTACAAGTTCATTCTGACTTCTACTCCGATACTAAAGACATCTACACATCATCTGTGATACACACACACAGGAATGGCCTCCCGTAACCTAAAATCATCAATATCTACACATCAGCTGTGATACACACACACAGGAATGGCCTCCCGTAACCTAAAATCATCAATATCTACACATCAGCTGTGATACACACACACAGGAATGGCCTCCCGTAACCTAAAATCATCAATATCTACACATCAGCTATGATACACACACACAGGAATGGCCTCCCGTAACCTAAAATCATCAATATCTACACATCAGCTGTGATGTATGTTAGAATGATCTCCCTTTCTGAACAGCAGACATATTACCACATAATCTCTTACATAAACTGGCCAATGAATGACAGACATGCCAGGCAAAACTCACTGAGCGAGAGTCGATAGTGAGATCAAAGAAACATGTCCTGATCACCCCAATAATTGACGTCCTGGGCATATCCTCTCATCTTCTCTTCTCTCACACACTGCCAACCCCTCGGCACAGTTGACTGTGATGGATGGTTAGTCTCTGAGACCACATTTGCTTGAAATGATCGAACTATCGTATTTTCTGCCTGTAAATGCATTCAGCACAAGGGCTAGTTCCAACCATATTTCTTTCTAATTCAATCTCACTTGGTGACACCACCGACCTTTATTAGATCTTTTATTTCATACGTTACTATTTCCTTTCTGTGACTTGGATAATGACTAAATGTGACACTGGTAGCATAGAGTTGACATAAATACACTGTTTATGTTTATCATGTTTGTGATGTTTATCATGTTTGTCATGTTTATCATGTTCATAATGTTTGTCATATGTATCATGTTTATAATGTTTGTCATGTTTATCATGTTTATCGTGTTTGTCGTGTTTATCATGTTTGTCATGTTTATCGTGTTTGTCATGTTTATCATGTTTGTCGTGTTTATCATGTTTGTCATGTTTATCGTGTTTATCATGTTTATCAAAAGTAGCGATAATTGATGCCACGCAGAAGGCTTTCTGACATCATCTTTTCAAATCTCAATCAAGTCTTCCACCTTCTGAAAAAAATACTTCCAAGATTTTCCTCACTGAATTCTACTGGAGCACACTCTCTCTTCCACCCCGGACCGTAGTCCTTCACGCGATATCAGAACGTACGAACCAGTGCGTGGATGCATGTGTGCTTCTGCATGTACCAATGCTATGGTTTCAGTAATGCAAGATGTTTCTGTGTGGTGGACCCCAGACAGAATATCCTTGCTCCCTGAAGTATGGCCCCTAAATGTATGTGTGTTTGAAAGCATATAACCCTTCTGTGTATTTTTTAATGCTTCCCAAATACTTTTTTTTTTTTTTTTTTGCTTAAATGTTTGCCTCACTAGTTTCTACTGGCGGAGGCGCGCCATTTTCCACCCCAGACAGTAGTCAATTGGGCGATATCAGGACGCATAAACCAGTGCTTGGATGCATGTGTGCATCTGTATGTACCTATGCTAGGTTTGTGCGCCCTCAGAAGCTAGCCCAACCAAAGTGCAATGGAAGGGCTTTACCACGAGGGCGCGTGTGAAAGTTGTGCAAGGGTGTGACTGTAGGACAGAGTCAAATGAAACAGAGTGAGGTGAGAAGAGAGAGAAGGGGAAGAGTGGCCATCGGTTGCATCCAAATACTTTTTTTTTTTTTTTGCTTAAATGTTTGCCTCACTAGTTTCTACTGGCGGAGGCGCGCCATTTTCCACCCCAGACCGTAGTCAATTGGGCGATATCAGGACGCATAAACCAGTGCTTGGATGCATGTGTGCATCTGTATGTACCTATGCTAGGTTTGTGCACCCTCAGAAGCTAGCCCAACCAAAGTGCAATGGAAGGGCTTTACCACGAGGGCGCGTGTGAAAGTTGTGCAAGGGTGTGACTGTAGGACAGAGTCAAATGAAACAGAGTGAGGTGAGAAGAGAGAGAAGGGGAAGAGTGGCCATCGGTTGCATCCAAATACTTGGCCCCACTGAAGCTTGATATTGTTGCTTACACTGCGAAATGTATGCGAATTAATCCCTTGACTCCGACTCAGACACGTCTATTCATCTCTTATATATGCATGAATAATCACCGTTTTTTTCTTTACCATGGAAACAGACATATGTATACATAATATATTACACTCGAATTATTTCCATTTTACGACAGGAAACTTATCTACACATTATATGATATTTACATGAATTATTTCCCTTACTTTTATTTATGCTCTATTTATGCACCATCTGCACACACATTTTATCTCCAGAACTCCGACAGCAGACAGATCTACCTATCGTCTATGAGATATTCAGAAAGTATCCTCCTTACTATAACGGCAGTCATATCTACATATTGACTATGGCACACACGAATTATCTCCCTTATGCCGACGTGAGACGGACCTACACATCATCTCCACATATGTATGAATCATCTCCCCTACCCTGATATCATATACAGATAATTTGAGACATACAAATCCCGTTTCCTGACGGCAAACATATCTACACATCATCTGTGATATACACACAAATAATCTCTCTTATCCCGACAACCCGCAGTCGCTTATAACGTCCACTCTATTACACAATTATCTCCCTGGACCCCAGCCGAGCACAAACAGCTTGCCTTAGCTCGCACTCACTTGAAATTTCCTCAACAATGGCTCGTCCATCTCTCTCGTCTCCCACAAGAAAACAACTTCCCCGTATAATAGAGAAGGCTTATTAATCGATCCGCCAACATCAGTAGGACATACTCGGTAGAATAAAACGCATTTCAGAGCTGGGTAGGCAGTTTTTATTTGCATCAATATCTTCCTACCAGAACTTATTTCCCACTTTCTCTCCCTCGAGGCCACATTTTATTTATCTATATCTCATTCTCGCAAATATTGTGCAAGATTAATGTTTGATGAATGAGGCTTCATCTTGCATGGTCTCTAGATTCCACATTGGATGTGTTTAGTAATGCGAACATGTGTACTACAAGTTGGTTGCTATAAATGTGCTATGGACAACGGGACTTATTCAGGAAACATCTATGACAGTTACCTTTAAATGTAAGTTATGAGAATGCAAATATATTTGTATGGGTGCATGTAGGACGGACAACGGTTTCTGCACTTATAATTTCTTTTTCTATCAATAAAAAGAACAAAGAAAATAAATAATAAAGATTATATAAAATACAATTTGAATGGAATTGAAAGTAATGTCATTTGTTCTTGACTAATATTTAGAGTATGACTGTATCATTCACTATTGTTCTATATCGATCTCAATTATATGTACCTATTTACCAACATCATCATCATGTAGCATGTTTTTTGTAGAATGTCGCTCTCATCACAGTCTGTCTGAAAGAAACTCGTTCCCTTGCCAAAACACCAGCCTCCGCCATAGTTATACTCAGGCATTCATGGATATATTGGTGCCATCGTCTTCTTAGTCTACCCCTTCCTCTTTTGCCTGGCACCACACCCTCCATCACCGTTCTCTCAAGACCATTGTGTCTCTTGATGTGACCAAAGTACTTGCATTTTCTAGCCAAAATGGAATTGATAAACCAGTTCTCTTTTATGCTCAACTCTTGCCGAATGTCTGAATTTGTTTTTTTTCTCTGTCCAGGGTATTCTGAGGATCTTTCTGTAACATTTTGACACGAATGATTCGATTCTTTGTCTAGAAGATTTGGTAATCGTCCATGAATCACAGCCATAAGCTGACACAGGAAAAACACAGGCTCTCGAGACTTTTACTTTTATCATTTTGTTGGTGCCCTGCCATCATTTTTTCAGGCTGTTCAGTCTCTGCATTGCTATAGCTAGTCTTCTTCTGATTTCTTTCGATCAGTCGCCATTTTTGTCAATTCTGGAGCCCAGATTTTCAAAATGTGTGACCTGAACTATTTCTTCACCACCCACTGTAAATGTATGCTGACATTGTGTTTTGTCGGTGGTCATTATCTTTGTTTTGTTTATGTTTATGAACAGGTTTTGATCTTTACTATGTCCATTAACGGCTGAAAGTAGCAACTCTAGCCCTTCCGCACTTCTTGATAGTATCACTGTGTCATCTGCGTATCGTAACTCTGGAATCTCGTAACCCCCCCCCCCCCCGCCCCCCACCCACCCCCCCCCCCCCCCCCCACCCCCAATCGTAAATGGGTCGAAACTTTCAATGTTCACATCTTCTCGAACATTTCTCTTTATACATTCCGCATATATGTTGTACAGATAAGGTGAGGGAATACATCCCTGTCGGACTCCCTTTTGTACTGCAAACCAATTCGATGTTTGCCCAGATACTCGGACAGCGGCTTGTTGATCTTGGTATAATGTTTCAATGAGATGGACTATGTGCAAAGAAAACCCCATTTCCCCCATGATTCTCCACAGATTTGGATGTTTTACAGTCTCGAAGGCCTTAGTGTAATCAATAAAACATGTGTACAGGTCTACATTAAACTCTCTACATTTTTCATAGATATTCCTTAAATTGAATATGTGGTCCCGGGTCCCTCTGTCTTTCCTAAAACCTGCCTGGACTACGTGCATTTCAGATTCAAATCTTTTCTCTATCCTTCTTAACAGGATTCGCAAGAGTATCTTGCTAGCATGGCTGATCAGCGCGATAGTTCGGTAGTTCGTGCACAGCTTCAGGTTGCCTTTTTTGGGGAGAGGAATATACATTGATTTCTTCCATGCTTCTTGCCACTCTGCACTGTGCCATATCTGTTTACACAGCTTGTGATAGACTCGAGCACATTTACCAACATACTTGTACAAAATACAGACACCCACACCCATATATATGTATGTGTGTATATTTAATTATATATATATATACACACATGCATGGTTGCTGGTTATTAATCCAGCGGTCTATGGGCTCCTGCCCTTTTGCCCAATGCCATTTAGTGGTATCTGCAAGTGCTTGTAAGCTGTTGATTAGTTCCGTACAAAGTGTTCCATTTGTCTGTCCTCGGAGGAAAAAGCTCTTTCCTAACACTGGCAAGAGCCAGACATTCAAAAAGATGATGTTCAACAGTTTCATAGCGACGTGTGCACAGCCGGCACTCTCGAGTATGCTCTGGTTGAATTCTGTTCAAGTATCTGTTGAGTTGTATGTGCTGAGTGCGAAGTCGGAAAATCGTGTTTTGGTCTCTCCTTTTCAGAAGGTTGATGTTGTCTTTGGGATGACTAATATGTTTGTAATTTCTCTCCCAGTATTTCCGATTGTCCATCTATTTAGCCAGACCACTTTGTTCGAAGTCTTCAGTAGTTGTTTGACTGTCTGTAGGGTTGTTGGTATGTATTGTTGTTCTTAACTTGCTCCTTTCTTAGCCAGTCTGTCTGTTTGTCATTGCCAGGTGTATTTGAGTGACCAGGGATCCCTTGTGTTTTTTCATTTTTTTTGCGTTCGCCTTATTTTCTCTTATCCACAAGGCGGTGTGCGTTGCACTGTGGTTTTTATTTTGCGCCTGTCGGCCCAGTGCATCCGACTTCAACATGCATTTTATGTAAGGGTCTGCTTCCTCCTGCATTTTCTAAGGGTTTGCTTCCCCGGGGTAACGGCCGGTGCTGTGATGGGGATCGAACCCAGCACCTTCGGTTTGTGAGCCGTGCCACTTAACCACTAGGCCACGCCGTCCCCTCGGATCCCTTGTATAACTATTCTGACTTCATGGGATGTGAGAAATTGATTGGCATCAAGTAATATTTGGGTAAGTTCGGGCCTACAGTGACCATCGTATTCCAGAGCTTGAAGGACAGATAACGAGTCTGTAAAGATTACGATGCTTTGGGATTTTGATGGAGAAGCATCAGATACAGGCCTCAAGTGGTACAGAGCTTCATCCAATGCTGTTATTTACGCCTCATAATTTGAACATATCTCCCCACATGCATCAAACAGCTCATCAGATGGAGACTCCATGTCCTGCCTTAATGGTGGACTTAAAAGCAGACCCAACAGTAAAGACATGTATCCATTCTTCTGGATAGGTATCAATCGTTCTCTGTGTTGCTCTCATAAGACTGACTGGATCAGCACTTCTTGTATTGTCTGTTAGTTTTGTTTGAATTTTTGGCATTTTAAAACTTGTATGTGGTGGTAAATTTCTTGTTGCTCTTTGTGTTTCTTGTCTTTTGTCTGGGACGTGCTATCTGTCTTTAATCTTACTGACGTGGTAGAGGACTAACTTTTGTTTTATTCTCTGCTTTTGCTGCCATTTTCTAAAATTCTAAAACAGAGCGTACATATCTAAGATACAAGCCTCTCAGAGTATCCATGTCTGATCCCCATCCAGTACCAGCGAGCCGATTCAATAACTGTAGCCGCCTCAACGCTTTATTTTTAACATTTTGGACATGTTTCTTGAGGCTGAGTTGTTGGTCTAGAGTGTCTCCAAAATATGTAGGCTCTTCCTCTCTGGGCACTTTCTGTTTGTCAAATCTCAGACTGATATTTTTCTTGGCAACTTTGTGGCTATTTGTAAAGATAGTGTAAACACTCTTTTCACAGTTTATCTTCAGTTTACACATTTGGCAATACTCATGCAGTCTTGTCAGGTCTCCATTTAATTTTTCTACTACACTTTCTACATCTTCATGGCTCTGACATATTACCAGATCATCAGCATACATGGCTTTTTCAGATATGAGGCTCTTGGCCAGGTCATTGATGTAGATGAGAAAAAGAGTGCAGCTCAAAGCAGAGCCCTGTGGTAAGCCTTTCTCCAAAACTTACTTCTTTAGAGGAGACTACATTTTTCATCTTTGTCTGGATTGTTATGTCAATGAGGAAATATTATATCTCGTTGCACAGCTTTCTGCTAATCCCTACGTCAGTCATCTTTATCAAGAGACGTTTTCTCTACACTCGATCAAAGGCCTGTTGTAAATCGAAGAAGATTGCTACTGTAAGTTTCTTATTTTGGAACCCATCGTGGATTTTCTTGGTTAACCTGAAAAGCTGGTCTTCTGAGCAACTACCTTTTCTGAAGCCTGGATGTTCATGGCAAAGGATTTCTAAACTCTCAAGGAACCAGTAAAGGCATGCATTTACCATTCTTTCTGCTAATTTTCCAAGGCATGATATTAATGAGATGGGACGTTAATGAGATGGGACGTTAATGAGATGGGACGTTAATGAGATGGGACGGTAGCTTTTTTGGTTCATCTGGAGGTTTGTTGGCTTTCAGGATGGGGGTAACATGTGCATTCTTCCAGTCTTTGGGCAGTTGCTCATTTCTCCAAGTCATGTTTATAACATGTGCATTCTTCCAGTCTTTGGGCAGTTGTCCATTTCTACAAGTCATGTTTATAACATGTGCATTCTTCCAGCCTTTGTACAGTTGTCTATTTCTCCAAGTCATATTTATAACATGTGCATTTTTCCAGTTTTTTGGTCAGTTGTCCATTTCTCCAAATTCATGTTTATAATATGTACATTCTTCCAGCCTTTGGGCAGTTGTCCATTTCTCCAAGTCATGTTTATAACATGTGCATTCTTCCAGTCTTTGGGCAGTTGTCCATTTCTCCAAGTCGTGTTGATTAACTTGAGGACTGTTTCTTTCCACAATGTGTTGTCCATTTCTCCAAGTCATGTTGATTAACTTGAGGACTGTTTCTTTCCTCCAATAAGCCCAGGTGAGTTATCATTTTATTATGAATCCTGTCTGGTCAAGGAGACTTTCTAGGTTTTAATTTCTTCAGACATTGTTGAAATTCTTGCATACTGAAGTCATCTTCAAATATGGAGACACTAGCGGTTTCTCTTGACCACTCATGTGTCCTAGACGTTCTTTATCCAACTCACATAGCTTTCCTGCTCTGTTCACATAGGCAAAGGACCGGTTGATGTGCTCTGCTTTTTTCTGGTCTTCAGTTATTATTCTTCTACCGTCTATCACTGGCTTCAGATTTGTTCACCTATTGTTTTCAGACAAATTGTCCACCAATGCCCAGGCTCTCTTCCCATTGTACTTTATGTCATTTTTCCCACATGTTGATGACGATTTTTCATGTTTTGCATTCTTAACTATGAGTTTGTCCTTTGCACATAATTTGTTGTAGAGGATGATTGATTCTTGTGATGGTGCTCTCTCGAGGGCTGTTCTTGCTTCATTTCTTTCAGAAATGACAGCTTGCAATTCTTTAGTGTAGAATGGTCCGTATGACTTCCTACTGCCCCTTGGGATGCTTTGTCATGCTGCATTCAGAATAGCTCTTGTCGCCCCATTATTGAGTCTTTCTACACTGCTGCTGTCAATATTACCAAGCACGTAGTCATATGATTTTTAGAATAGTCTCCAGTCAGCTTTACCAAAGTTCCAGCGAGTTTTCTGTTTGTAGCATGCTTTACTGGGAATGGTTATGATGGTGAGGATTGGCATGTGATCATTTCCAATGTCATCAAGAACTTGCATGTTGCAAGAGGCTATCAAATTAGATGAACAGAATGTCTAGCCACGTCGACTGAGAGAGAGGTGGGCCCTGTGCATCAGCGGTGGGGAAGTCTGCATTCTGCAATGCACACAAATTGGGTTGCATCGCAGAACTCCTCAATGAATTGTCCTACACTGTTATGGTCAGTGTAACACCAACGAGACGAGTGGCCATTGAAGTCACCTGCAAGGAGTGTTTTGTGATATTATGTTTCATGCAGATCTGGCAGGTTGCTGGTCGTCTGTGGGGGGCTGTAAATGTTGTATATAGTGTACTTTAATCCAGTGTGCCAGATATTGATTATCTGTATATCTGTGGAATGGGCTGTTATATGTGTGACATATCCCTGAATGTCATTTCGGATATAGGTAACCATGCCACGGCAGACGGTGCACTCACCGGCATAGCTAGTGTATCCTGTCAAGCTCAGGTCAATGTCCTTGTTTAGAGTTTCTTGCAGGAGATCCACATGAACCCTGTGGCTGTCCAAAACCTTGGCAAGCTCAAGCTTCTTATTTCTCAGGCCACAAATATTTAACTGTAGAACATTAAATGAAAGCTTGTTATCTTGTTTTTGCACGTGCTTCCTCCTAGGTTTTCTCGTGTTAGTACGTTTATGTTTTGTTTCCAGCAGTGAATGTTTCATCCATTGCAGTCTGGTCACCCACTACCAGGCACCTTGATGACCAAGGCGTCATCCGAGCTCGTTTGTAAAACTTCTAAATGTTGTGCTTCCTATATTTTGACATTGTCGGGCTGGTGAGTCTCTGGATTTTCTTTAGTGAAGATATTATACAAACTGCTTGGTAAAGTTTGGGAAATACCTGTAGACTGGAGAAAAGGTTATGTAGTTAAGTTGACGAAGAAGGGGGAATTTGCAACAATTAACAAATTACATGTTATTATAATGTTATTATCGGTTGCCTGGAAGGAAATTGAAAATAATCATATTGGAGAGATTAGAACATGTTATAGAAACAAATTTGATGGACGAACATACGGACTTTCGGCAACACAAACCGTATGTTGATCAGATATCCACAATCACACTGCGGATAATAATTGAACAAAGTACAAAGTGTGTTATGGAACTATCAATTTATGTCCGATCCGTGGATTATGAAAATGAATTTTACAATTTAGACAGGAAATCGCTCTGGAAGTTTCTTAAGCATTATGAAGTGCATTTGAAGTTAACTAAGAAAATTCAGATATCGCATTCAAATATGAAATGTAGAATTGCACCTAACGGGGAGCTTCCAGTGCTCTAAAACAATAAGAACTGGTTTATGACATTGATGTATCTTAACACCATTTCTGTTTTTGCTGGCTATTGGCAAAAAATATGAAGAAAACATCGCCAATCAACGAAAATAGAATTCGGTGATATTTACCATATCGTCTTGATGATACGGACTATGCTGATGGCTTGCCTCTGCTAACCCACAAAAAGAACCAGGTACAAAATAAAAAAAGAATACTTGATGAATAGTCAAATAATTTGGGAATGAGGATACACAGAGAAATGAACACAGAGTACGAAAATAAAAGCCTCTAACGACAGTTAGATTGTCTTGGGAGACATGATACTGCAAAAGGTAGAATCGTTCGTATATCTTGGTAGTAATATAGACAAACTAGGACAGAGATATCAAAATAATAATACAATGTACGAGAGGGGCTTTCATTACTTTAGGGAATTTATGGAAATTGACGAATAATTTCAATTCAAAGTCCATAATAGTGGATGTCCCTGTAGCGATGGCAACAACTAAAATGCAGCTAAAAAGTTCCAAGTTTTCCTCAATGAGTCCCTGTACCGAATTTGGAAGTTAAATCCGATGATGAATACGAAACTGTGGCAAAACAAACTAAGCAGATGTCAGTGGGACTTGGCGTAAGGAGAAGCCACTAGCATTGACAAGGACACACTTTACGGAACAAAAGATAGCACTACAAAATAGTCTTTGTTCTAGTTTCCCAAGAAAAGAGAAGTACCGGTAGTGGCAGACCTCAACACTCGTCCAGAAGACGGCTTGCCATAAATATATAGGCGGTATGGCAGACGTTGGCAGAGTTTGATAGGACGGAGCCGGGCAGGACGGCGGCGAGTACTTGTTTAAAACGTATGCTCCGCATGAGGCTGAAAGATTTTGATTGATTTATTGATTTATTGATTTTGGATAGGGGTTAAATGTTATTTCTTGGCTACTAATATTAAGATTCGTGTTATTTATTTGCTACTAATCTTGAAGTCAGTGTTATTTGTTGATCACTAATACTGAAGTCAGTGTTATTTGTTCATCACTAATATTGAAGTCCGTGTTATTTATTGGTCACTAGTATTTATGTATGTGTCACTTACTTTGTCTTATATGTTGATTTGTTAGTTCAGTATTGTTGTCCCTGATGAAGGCCTATTGGTCGTAACGTAGGTTTTGTTTTGTGTTCTCGTCTCGGTGCAGTATCTGACCATTCCCATTTATAAATTTTGATTTAACTCAACCGTAATCAACTTTTACCTGTTTTTTTTCATGTTTTTTTCCCTACTTATTGACCACTAATTTTGAGGTTCGTGTCATTTATTGGCTACCAGTATTACTGTTCGGCTTCACGTTCATGAGTTTCCATGCCAATGGCCTCTCCTACACTATTGTGTCCAAACAGCACTTTTATGACGGACCCCTGTTTCTTACAGAGGTTGCTGTGGGGCGCGAC
Source organism: Ariolimax columbianus (assembly GCA_036924085.1). NCBI lineage: Eukaryota > Metazoa > Mollusca > Gastropoda > Stylommatophora > Arionidae > Ariolimax > Ariolimax columbianus. Next base: position 50,462,984 of record JAVGWX010000003.1, read on the forward strand.
CGAGTACCCGGCGGTGTAACTGGGCTGGCAGATTTTGCTCATTAGCCTTTGTTGGCAGCCAATCTTAGAGAAGGTAAACTCTGACTCTAAACCCGGGTAGAAGAAGATCGTTCTCCTATTCAGTCAGTTCGCCTAGGAGAGGAGGAACTCTGATTTTAAACCCATAAGTCCCAGTGAGTGCTGGCTGGTCTTGGGACGATGAGAGTATCATCAGATGTCTCGAGTAACTATCATCTGCTGGCAAAGACTCCACTGCCTCTTGGAAACATCGGGAGAGGGTAGGGCTACGGGAGTAAACCCAGACAGAAAATCCGGAGTGGTAGCACCTCAGGCGGATGGTTTTTAAAATTGCGAACTCATTCCGGCAGCTCCTAAAGCTGAGCAGGTGCCAAATTGTCATGATTTGCATTCCTTTGGATACAACAGCGAAGCCGAGTGGGGGATCTTGCCGTTTGGGCAGCCCATGGTCTCCATATTCTGCGCCCTGAGAGGCTACTCACAGGGTGTCACGCACATGGTCTACAAAAGTTGAGACGCCTATGATGCTATGATGAGTATTAAAGTCAGTGTTATTTATTGGCTACTAGTATTAAAAAGTCAGTGTTATTTATTGGCTACTAGTATTAAAAAGTCAGTGTTATTTATTGGCTACTAGTTTTAAAGTCAGTGCTATTTATTGGCTACTAGTATTAAAAAGTCAGTGTTATTTATTGGCTACTAGTATTGAAGTCAGTGTTATTTTTTGGCTACTAGTATTGAAGTCAGTGTTATTTATTGGCAACTAGTATTAAAGTCAGTGTTATTTTTTGGCTATTAGTATTAAAGTCAGTGTTATTTTTTGGCTACTAGTATTAAAGTCAGTGTTATTTTTTGGCTACTAGTATTGAAGTCAGTGTTATTTTTTGGCTACTAGTATTGAAGTCAGTGTTATTTTTTGGCTACTAGTATTAAAGTCAGTGTTATTTTTTGGCTACTAGTATTGAAGTCAGTGTTATTTTTTGGCTACTAGTATTGAAGTCAGTGTTATTTTTTGGCTGCTAGTATTGAAGTCAGTGTTATTTATTGGCTACTAGTATTGAAGTCAGTGTTATTTTTTGGCTACTAGTATTGAAGTCAGTGTTATTTATTGGCTACTAGTATTGAAGTCAGTGTTATTTATTGGCTACTAGAATAGAAGCCAGTGAATTTTTTCGCCACTCAGATTTATGTTCGTGTTATTTTTCAATCACTAAAGTTGAGGTCCTTGTTTTTTATTGCCTATTAAAATTGTGTTGAAGTGAAATTATTGATTGATTACTGATATTGAGGTGAATATTATTGATTGATTACTGATATTGAGGTGAATATTATTTATTGATTACTGATATTGAGAAGAATATTATTGATTGATTACTGATATTGAGGTGAATATTAAGTATTGGTTGCCGATATTGAAATTCGAATTATTTAGTGTCTACCTACGTTGGAACGCCAGTTATTAATCACGGGCTCCAGATGTTGGAGACTCATTTTTTAATAGCTGCTGAATGTGTGTTGCACATTATATACCCGCTGCAAATATTCGAGTGCACATTATTTTTGGCGTTTTGACGTTTTGAATTTGCGTGGAATGGTGGATACGTGTATTGAAAATCATTATATTTAGTGTCTAGTGATATTGGGGTATGGGCTGTGTATTTGTAACTTGCATTATGATATGAATGTAGCGACTCGTAAATGTTGCTTGTCGGGAATATCGGATATAACTAGTTCGAATCTCGTGATTCGATAGTGTTAAATATGTACTCGATACCGCCAAGGAAGCAACTCGATTTAATTATTGAGATTGAGATGTGGATTGGCTTTGTGTGAAATGTATAAAATATGCAAATACAGAATTCGAATTGCTCCAATGAGATTTCGTAGTTTGGCAGCAAGTTCTGGTGGTATAAATAGCTAGCTGACCTTTCCTGGCCCATGATTTATATGTTCTTATATCATTCTTATCAGGCTTCAACAGAATCTGTGACCAGTTTTTGTTTATTTATATAGTGCACATTACATTTAACTTCGCTTCATTCAGGATTCTGTTATGATGATGGAGGATTAATCAATCTGTTACAGGTTTTAGTTTATAACGCCACACAGTCGTGAGGGGAAGTGGGTTCACAATGTTTGTAACAAAGTGTGACGAGAGAGGTTAAGCAACAATTTAACGGTGACGAGGGAGGTTAAGCAATAATATAACGGTTCATTGTCCATGTTTCTGCGCCATAAAGTAGTGACGAGTATACATAACACTTGGCAATTCTCATTTTCAAATTCTGGTTTATCTGTTTGAATGTCAGTATGTGTTCTCTTTTTGATTTCTTTTTCACAGCTGCCTACTTCAGTTATTATGTGACCTAGATAGGAGAAACTCTGTACCTGTAACAGTAATTGATCTTTTTTTTTAAATCTGCATACATGGTTTCTTGTCACTTTTCCCAATTACCAGTCTCTGTTTTCTTTATGTTTATGTCTAATCCAAACTCTTGACTTATTGTGTTTTCTTTATGTTTATGTCTAATCCAAACTCTTGACTTATTGTGTTTTCTTTATGTTTATGTCTAATCCAAACTCTTGACTTATTGTGTTTTCTTTATGTTTATGTCTAATCCAAACTCTTGACTTATTGTGTTTTCTTTATGTTTATGTCTAATCCAAACTCTTGACTTATTGTGTTTTCTTTATGTTTATGTCTAATCCAAACTCTTGACTTATTGTGTTTTCTTTATGTTTATGTCTAATCCAAACTCTTGACTTATTGTGTTTTCTTTATGTTTATGTCTAATCCAAACTCCTGACTTATTGTGTATATTGTTGTCACAAGCTCCTGTAAGTCTTGTTCACTTTTTGCCATCAAAACTGTAACATCCGCATATCTTAGTTTATTGCCACACCTCCAATGACAAGCCCTGGCATCCCCTCTATTAGTTTGAATATTTGTTCTGTGTAGATATTAAAAAGACAAGGGGATAATACACATCCCTGTCTCACTCATATTTTTACATCTTTACTTGGAGAGCATAACTTTTCTGATTTTACTGTAACAGTTTGTTCCCAGTATAGATTACGGAGCAGTCTTATGTCTTTACCATCTAGACCTATTTCTTGGAGACATTTAATTAATTTTTCATGTTGGACTCTGTCAAAAGTGTTCTGGTAGTTTACGAAGCAAATAGAAATGTCATTATGTATTTCTATATATTTTTCTGTCAAAGTTCACAAACAGAAATTGGCTGTCCTTCTTCCATTAAACTTTCGAAAACCAAATTGTTTTTCTGAAACTTGCCTCTTTATTTTACCTCTCAATCTCTCTTGTGTGATCTTGAGTAGTATTTTAATTGTGTGACTGATCAGACGTATTATTCTAAAGTCTGAATATTCTGTTGCATGATGTTTTCAGGCCCCTTAGTATGCATCTAGTATTGTATATGTCATTGCACAGATCAGTGAGCATATCTGTACCAAATTCTGCTAGGGCCTCTAATATCTCTATGTTTGTGGAGTTCGAATCTTTTGATTTCCCTTTTCTCATATCTTTTATCACATTTATCACCTCTGATCTTAGGATGCTGGGACCTTCATTATCATATGTTGATGGTTTGGCTCCGTGACTGTCCTCAAAAAGCTCCCTTGTATATTCCGCCTAACCGTTCGATACATCAATCTCATCCATCAAAATGGCATCATTCTTATCTCGGATGCACCCCCCACTCTATTACCTGTGTTTTGTTTGCTGTTTTCTTTATTTCTTTATGTATTTTTAACTATGCGTTTGTCCCATGTATAATATTACCCTGCATTTTTCTTCCAATCACTGTTCTTTGACCAGCCTGCCCATTCTACGTATCTCTTTGTGTAGTGATGAATATGCAGGAGTGTTTTTAGCCTTTTTTCTATCTGCCATTTTAGTTAAGATGTCATCTGTCATCAATTCTGGGTTTTTCCTAAGTTCCTTATCTGTTAGCGATTTATCTGCTACTTGGATACTGATTTTTAAACGTTCCTATTTAGTGTTTATTTTTCCGCTCTGTTTCCTTCCTTGTCCTCTGATTCTCCGTTTTCATACACCTTCTTTACTGCTACCTGGTACTTTTGCCGGAAATCTGGTTGTTTTAGCGCTGACCTGTCTTTATTAAGTGTCTTTGTCCCTCTACACTCTGTGATTTTGAGTTGTATATGTACTTTCATACAAACTGGATTGTGGTCTGAATTGATGTCTGTTCCTCGGTATGTCTTGGTGTTTTGACAATAATTCTAAATCTGTGTCTGATCATAATAAAATCAATCTGATTTCGTGTCCTATCTCCTTAACTCTTCCATGTATATAATTTTATAATATGGTGTTTAAAAAAAGTGTTACAAATACTAAGTTTGTTTTCCTCGCAGAATTGTATCAGTCCTTCTCCTCTTTCATTCTTTGTTCCAATTCCATATTTGTCCACGATGTTTTAATATTCCCATTTTCCTACCTTAGCATTCATGTCCCCCATAACGATTAGTATATCTGTTGAAGCCACTGTGTTAAGTAACTGCTTCCCGTCTTCATAATATGAATCTAATTGCTCTCCGCTGTTATCTGAGGTTTGTGCATACGTCTGTAAAATGGACATATTAAATGGTCTGGCTCTGATTTTCAGTGGCATCATTCGTTCATTATGTGTCCAGTATCCCCATATGTATTTTTCTAATTCTTTCTTTAATAATACAGCAACACATGTTCTATGCTGTTCGCCTCCTGAATGTACGAAAATGTATTTATTTTTCTGTGAGTACCCAGTATCTTTCCATCTTGTTTCTGCGACACCCAATATATCTATATTCATAGCACCTGCCTCTGTGATCAGGCTATCCAGTTTTCCGGCTTGGTGAAGTGTACGGACATTCCATATTCCTATTTTTTGCGCTCTCTTACTAGTATTCAGATTGTCTAAGAGCTGTGCTTCCATTGCAAACTATGGGTTATACATGGTGATGTCCCTAGCTCTTCCACAGCGGCCGCCTGCCTTCCACAAGTGTCCTGGATGTTCCCCACGGTGGCCGACCGTCCTCCACTTAAGAGTCCTAGATGTGTTCAACACATACAAAAGAGTAACCTACTCATTGTGGGTATTTGCAAACAACAACAACCTTAACATACCATAAAGCCAACACGCTCGGCTAAGGGCAGGTTACACATGCATGTGGTGTAACCTCACATGTTAAACGCCATTTCTGCTCTGTATTGTGCCTCTAATTCTAAACATTGAGGCATATGATACGTTCGTATTTCATAATAGCTTTATTTGACTTGTACAGAAAATTGAGATCGCTAAAATGAATGTCTCCATTATCCAACGATGTCCCAGATTGAACGAGTATGATACTGCATGACGTAGAACAGTGATTCCCAAACCTCCAGTTCTCGTACAGCTGCCGATCCACAGAAATATCCTGCCGGTCTACAGAAATGTCCTGCCGGTCTACAGAAATGTCCTGCCGGTCTACAGAAATGTCCTGCCGGTCTACAGAAATGTCCTGCCGGTCTACAGAAATGTCCTGCCGGTCTACAGAAATGTCCTGCCGGTCTACAGAAATGTCTTGCGGTCCACAGAAATGTCCTGCCGGTCCACAGAAATGTCCTGTCGGTCTACAGAAATGTCTTGCGGGTCCACAGAAATGTCCTGCCGGTCTACAGAAATGTCCTGCGGGTCCACAGAAATGTCCTGTCGGTCTACAGAAATGTCCTGCGGGTCCACAGAAATGTCCTGCCGGTCTACAGAAATGTCCTGCCGGTCTACAGAAATGTCCTGCGGGTCCATATAAAAGGAAATTGCTGCTGAACCCCTTATCTATTTACTGTTCGAATTCTGGTTATTTAAAATGGCTATCGAATTTTCATTTTATAATACTATCTTCAACAACTAATAGACAAACTACTATATAAATAATGGTATGTTTATTCTGTCTGAGCGGACGGGAAACATTATTACAATTGTCACCGGTCCGCGAACTTCTTCTTCTTCTTCTTCTTCTTCTTCTTCTTCGTACGCAGTCAGACAGTAACCATTATTTTTTCGAAAAAAGCAGCCGTCATCCTGAGGCTGTCGACACTGCCATAGAGCTTGTCTTGTGTTGCCACTGGTGATGGCCACATCTGCTCTCTCTGATCCTCGTATGTCGGGCAGTTTTGCAGCAAATGCTCAGCGGTCATTTTCCCGGTACCACACGGGCATTCGTCAGTGCCACCTATCTTCAATTTGTTGAATAGGTGATACCTGAGTCTATTGTGGCCAGTGCGAAGTCTGAAGACCCCGACCTGCTCTTTTCTGTTCAACTGGTAATAGGCATCGTTTTTGGTGTAACCAGTATGTTCGGTTTCCCATTTGGTCATGTATCTAGCTCTAATAAGCCGTTTTCACTCTTCGTATGTCATACTAGTATCGGGTTGTGGTAGTTTTGCACCTTTTTTTGCCAGTCTGTCTGCCTCCTCGTTGCCTTGGATGTTGCAGTGAGATGGAACCCACTGCACCACTACTCTTTTTGGTGCGGCCTGCTGGCATAGTTGACAGAGTACTGCTCTTAAATCGTTAAGTTCAGTATTTTCCTGGCTTTTCAGTGCTGTGACTACGGCCAAGGCATCTGTAAGCAGGGCTATATGGCTTTCATTCCTTTTACCTGTCACTATTTTTTCCACTGCCGCCCTCAGTGCCTCTGCCTCCGCTCTGAAATTGCTTGTGTATTTTCCAGTAGCGAATGACAGTGTTATTTTTCTGCCATTTGGTAGGCTCAGGAATGCTCCTGCCCCTCAGTTCTGTGTTGTATTTGTTACAGAACCGTCGGTGTATGCATGGGTCCAGTCCATGCTTGGGTAGTTTTCCGTAATGAAACTCAGGGTAGTATCTCTTCTTTCTTTTTCAGACTGGCAGTTTTTGTTTCTAATACCTGGTATAATTTCTACCACCTCTGGAAATATATGCTGCCTCCAGATAGGTTTTCGTACAGTAGGGATGGGCTTTTGTGTGGTTAGTGCGTTCATAAGGTCTTCGTGCATCTTTGCTTTGGCTATTTCTGCAAAGTTTCTTCGCTTTAGCTTCCCATTTCCGAAATTGTTTAGTCTCTGGTGCATTGGGTAGTCAGTCAGTATTCTGAGTTTCTCTGATTGCAGCTGGGCTCTGCAGTCTCTTCTGTCTGCCATGGATTGCAGTTTTGTAATCTTTTCAAGTTCTACAATTGGCGTTGACTTCATGCCTCCTGTTATAACTTTCATGGCTTGGTTTTGGAGTTTGCTAACTTTATCGAAGTTCGCCTTTGCATCTGTTGTCCATGCCGCAATGCCATACTCGAGAACTGGTCTCACTCTTCCAGTGTACAGTTTCTTTAATATGCTTTCGTCTGCTCCCCAGCTTGTACCAGCAAGTTTCCTCATGATTGCCATTCTTTCTCTGGCTTTCATTCGGCTTCTCTCGATCTGACTTTTCCATGTCCTGCGCCGATCAAATGTGACTCCCAGATAGTTTGGGTTGTCGTTTGGCTGGAGGTATTTGCCGCTTAGACTTAATTTGGTGTTTTGGGGTTTGATTGATAGCGAGAATATTGTACATGTGGTTTTGTCCTCGTTTATATTGACCAGCCATGAGTTCGCCCACTCTTCCAGCGATGTTAGGGCCTGCTGCATCCCATTTCTTGCTATGGTGAGATTCTTTTCACAGGTCCACATAACCAGATCGTCTGCAAACATTGAGCCATGAACTCTTCTTGGTATATTCTCTCTAATCTCATTTATATACACTAGGAAGAGTGTGGGTGACAGTACTCCCCCTTGGGGTACTCCCTGCTCAAGTGTCACCTTTTTGCTCATCTGCCCTTGTACTTGGACTCTGGCCGTTCTTTGTTTGAGGTAGTGGTTGATCCACTTGTACATTTTCCCACAAACTTCACTTCTTCTTAGCTTGACTCTAAGTCCATCTTTCCAGACTTTGTCAAATGCCTTTTCCAGGTCCACCCAAACCGCTACTGTATTCTTTTGCTCCTGGTAGGCATCTTCTATTTCCTGGGCTATGAGGATGACCTGGTCCTCAGTGGATCTGTGCTGTCTAAAGCCTGCTTGCTGTGGAATTAGTATCCGTTTTTCTTCCGTGAACAATGTTCCCTGTTGTCACCGGTCTGTTAACAATGTTCCCTGTTGTCATCGGTCCGCGAACAATGGTCCCTGTTGTCACCGGTCAGTGAACAATGTTTCCTGTTGTCACCGTTTCGCGAACAATGTTCCCTGTTGTCACCAGTCCACGAACAATGTTCCCTGTTGTCACCGGTCCGCGAACAATGTTCCCTGTTGTCACCGGTCCGCGAACAATGTTCCCTGTTGGCACCGGTACGCGAACACTGTTCCCTGTTGTCACCGGTACGTGAACAATGTTCCCTGTTGTCACTGGTCATTGAACAGTGTTCCCTGTTGTCACCGGTCAGTGAAAAATGTTCCCTGTTGTCACCGGTCTGTGACCAATGTTCCCTATTGTCACCGGTCTGTGAACAATGTTCCCTATTGTCTCCGGTCTGTGAACAATGTTTCCTGTTGTCACCGGTCCGTTAACAATGTTACCTGTTGTCACCAGTCCTTGAACAATGTTCCCTTTTGCCACGGGTCCGTGAACAATGCTCCCTGTTGTTACCGGTCCGTGAGCAATGTTCCCGGTTGTCACTGGTCCGCGAATGTAATGAGGTTGTGAAACATTAATGTAGAACACATTTTTGAAACAAAATGTATATGAATTCTTGCTTCCTTTTTCGGTGATCGTCAAGAAAATGACATTTGTGACGCTGTATCGTCGTAGACTACAGATGCGATATCTGCGTCTTTCGGCCCGACATTTCCGCTTGCAGTACGGCATTTTTGGGACCAGGCTGTCTTCCTTCTGTTATCCTATATCTCATAGTCAGACTGCATGGTTTCAGTCTGTATCCAGGATCATCATTTAGTTATAAGCTTTGGTCAGTTAGGGGTTTACTGACCCTGACACAATCAGCCAGCTATGGGTCACTGACCCTGACACAATCAGCCAGCTATGGATTACTGACTCTGACACAATAAGCCAGCTATGGGTCACTGACTCTGACACAATTAGCCAAAGATCGGTCACTGATCCTGACACAATCAGCCAGCTATGGGTCCCTGACCCTGACACAATCAGCCAGCTATGGGTCCCTGACCCTGACACAATCAGCCAGATATGGGTCACTGACCCTGACACAATCAGCCAGATATGGGTCACTGACCCTGACACAAGCAGCCAGATATGGGTCACTGACCCTGACACAAGCAGCCAGCTATGGGTCACTGGCCCTGATGCAAGTTATGCAAGCAGCCATTTATGGATCCCTGACTCCAACGCAAGAAGTTGGTTGCTATTAGCTCATTGCCTGTTACATCTTAGCCCCCATATGCTAATTAAACTACAAGTCACATGGTGGTTAGGGTTACATCTGATATATTAATATCACCTCATAATAACTATGACATCCGTTTATACGAATGAGGTAAGTCAAGCCACGTTGAACTAAACAATAAAAAAAGGTTAATTCTGTTAAATGACGTGCTCATTATGTGGTTATTATCCTGTGGGTTCCAGGCAAGCCGGAGTCATCATAGTGCCTCTGTGACTATGTGAATGGCTTTGACTTTCAGTTAGTGACAACACTTCGTCATAAGGAGAACTGTGTGACGTGTCGTCATCGTGTCTGCGGTATCTGCCTTTCGGGGGACACATCTGGTTTTAGCTGGCTTTTCTCGAATCGGTTTTGCCGTCCCACTGCGATCCATATTCTCTAACCCAGACTACACTAGTGCAGCCTGCTTCCAGGGACGCCGCTTAAAGGCGAAATAAGGTCCTGTTCAGCTCTGGTTTGCTGACCGTGATGCAAGCAGACATTTGTGAGTCGCTAGCTACTGTCAGGCAATTCACTGTGCAGATGTGGATGTGCACGAGAATTTATGGCATTTCATGGAAACAAAAGCTAACAGGTGAAGAGGTCCTGGTGAAACTAGGGCGAAAAGGGAACTGCTGAAAAGCATAAACAACAGACAAATCATATAGTTTGACCACATTAAAGGACACGACACTCTCCGCAACTTCATGTTAAAGTCGAGCTCGGGGTGGACAGCCTAATAATTGAACGATAACATCAACCAATGGATGAGCAGCAGTCTGTCTGTGAGTTACACCAGGGCGAGAGATAGAATGTGTTGATCCATTGCAGCCAATCTTCATTATGGAACGGCTCTGGAATTCGATTGAATTGAATTTCAGATTTAAGGGGTCACTATAACGGAGAGGTGAGATGATCGTCTCTCACGAAACACAAGTTCGAGTTGGTGGGTGTTTGATTCCGGCACGTTCGAAGCGTTATATAGTCTCAAAGAGTGAGATTGGTTAGCGCCTAGTCCTACCAGGAATGGACGATAAACTCGGAGAGCACATAAAAAACGATCGTTAGTTAAAAATAGGAAAGAGCAGACTGTTAACCGCTGTCCGGGCAAACATTATAAAGGTAACAAAATGTCTACTCAATAGTGGCCTCCGCGATGCTTAAAGGTAGTCCGTCCACCATGGACAGACGTAACACTAACAGGCAAATGACCGAAATGTTAGCACACTAGGTTTCATGTATATACAGAAATACCTATACACCCCCAAGGGATGGAATAGGAGTGACTAGGTGAATATCAGAGTGCACAGAACAGGATATTTTGTGTATAGAACACATTGGTCTGACATCTATTGGGAAGTGACGACAATTTTCCCCTCAAAAGTATAAAACTTCAATGTTGTAAAAAGACAACAACAAATTTTTTCCTCCCGCTTTAACATTGTTAAAACATTTGAAGGGTGGAAAGTAGGTCGACCAACAGATGAACGTTTGACAAGATCCTATTCACATTAGCCTTGGCATCAGTACCGTAAATATGCCGAATGCAAGGAAGCCAACACTATTATGTATGTGTTCCAACCTTATGTAAGGCTGTACCAATACGGGCCTAGGTCTTCGGTCAGTCAATATTGGCCTTGCATGGGTGGGCAGGCCGTTGGCGTTGCCGGTAAATGGCCATCAAAACGTTCTATGTATCCAGATGTTGTCAGACATGCGAACCACGTTGTTGGCCCAGCAATGTTTGCCTGAAATCTCTGCTTCCAGAACATTCTGAAATAAAGTTTGATGTTGAATTTTTTCCTTTCAGATCTTAGCTTGTATAATTATTATTAGTATGCGCCGTTCATTTATCCTAAGCCCAGTGGCTCTGCTGACCCCATTTATGTCGCTCGTTGATTTTTTGGGCTTCCTCAGTTGTATGACTGAGAGGTACGATGTCGTCTGCAAATAGTAAATGGGTGAGCCACTCGCCATCTACATGTACGTCTCTTTTGATCCAATTTGATTGTTGAAAAATCTCACCAAGAGCCACTGTAAACAGCTTTGGGGAGATGGTGTCGCCCTGTCGGACTCCTTGTGCTACTGGAACCTATACTGTACGGTGGTACAGCGTGATGACTGTTGTACAGCCTTTGTTGGTTTCCTCAATCAGATTGATATAATTTTTAGAGATGCCTTGGTTTTTTAGAGTCTTTACTACAACATTGCTCTCGATACTGTCAATGCTTTCTTGTACTCGATTAACACAAGACATAAGAGTATGCGCAGGTTACATGCCCTCTCCATCAGTTGATTGAGGGTGTGGAGGCGGCCAATGGTGGAGAGCCCTTTTCTGAATCCTTCTGTTCTTCTTTTTTGTGTTCGGTTTCGTATGCTCATTTTATGCCACTAGATCAGCCGCCTCCATGAAGTGACACGTCAGTCGTAGGTCCTCAATTGTTGCCCACAGTTTGTCTTGTATGTTTCTTACCTCGGGCCAGGTCTTCTCACGAGAGCCTTGGTGCAGTGGACATGTTTGCAGGATGTGTTCTGGAGTCTGTGGTCCTCTCTGACATGTGCATTGTGCAGTCTGTGCTGCTTTAATTTTATGCATATGTGCATTTAGTCTGCAATGACGTGTTCTGAGGCGGAAAACTGTGATATACTGTTTCCTATTCAGTCTATTGATTAAGTCCTGTGGGTATGTGCTGTTTGTTCTCTCTATCCACTGTTGTTTATATGTTTTTTTTATGTGTGCCTTAACTTCTGGCAGTGACACTGGGTGGGGAAATTGTTCTCTTTGTCTTCCCTCCCTGGCTCGTCTGTCCGCCCATTCAATCTCAGGTATGCCGCAGTGAGCTGGAATCCCCTGAAGGGTGATTTTATTGTGGTCTGAGAGTTTGTTTAGCTGTAATATCAGTTCCCTCTCCACACTATCTCGTGGTTCTCTTTGTATGGCCTGCAAAATTTTCATGCAGTCACACACAAAAACTATTCTGTTATCCTTTAACCCCTTTTCATCCAATAGTCTGACTGCTTCAATTATTACCTGTTGCTCTGTTCTTAGATTTGTCGAGGACTCCCTGGCATCACTAGCTTTTCCTATAACGGTTCCATCCTGTAGAAGTATGACGAGTCCCGCCCCTCCTTTCCTCAATGCTTCCTCTGATGATCCATCTGTGTAGACGTGCGTCCACATGGGTTGAGGATGCATGGTCTGATTCTTCCACCTTTCTATCGATACCTGGTATTTTTGCTTCCACCATGAAGTTGGGCTGTTGGTCTGTATTTTCGTACACCTGTATCATTTCCTATTTCGTTGGACATTTTGATATCATGCCACTATTCCTTGCTTTAAGGGCTTTTGATAGATGATTAAAGCTTGTTCTTTTAATGCGGTTGTTTGTTAATTCATTGAGTTTTCCCTGCTTTGGATGTTTATTCATGCGCTTGTATTTTCTATCAGGTTTAGTATTTTTCCGTCTCTGCGCTCACCGAGGCTCTGGAGGCCTGCTACCACTTCGAGTTCTCTTATTGGGGTGCTTCTCAGACCTCCGGTAATAATCCTGAGTCCGGTATTCTATGCCTTGTCTAGTTTCTTTAGTTTGGTCTTTGCCGCTGTTGCATAGGCACCCATGCCATATTCCAGTGTTGGCCGTACATATCCAGTGTAGAATTGTCTGACTATGTTTGCATCTGCGTCCCAATTTGTCCCTGCCAATTTTTTCCTCAGCCTTAGTCTGAGTGTGGCCTTCTTTTGAGTATCCTCTATGTGTGGGCCCCAAGTTAATCTTTTGTCATATCTCATTCCTAGGTATGTAGGGTTGATTCCTCTAGGAAGTAGGCTGTTTTCTAAATATAGGTCGACCTGCTCTGGCTATGTAGAGAGCGAGAAGAGTGTTGAGAGGGTCTTGCTTTTGTTTATTGTGACACCCCCATGATCTGCCCATTTCTTTACTGCATTGATTGCTTCCTGCTTTCTTGCTTTTGCGGTTCCAATGTTTTCTGCCTGGGTCCATATGGCCAGGTCATCCGCATGGAGTGCCTTGTGGGTGTGTGGTCTAAACTGGTTTGGCAGATCATTAATAAAGAGGATAAACAAGGTAGGGAATAGTGATCCTCCCTGGAGAACCCCCTCATGTAGTTTTAACATTTTGCTCTTGTGTTCATCCAGCCTGACTCTCGTACATCCTGAGTGGAGGTAGTCTTTGATCCAGTCAAGCATTTCCCCCCCCCCCCCCCCCTTATTCCGCGGCCCGCTAATTTTATCATTAGTCCTTTCTTCCAGACTTTATCAAAAGCTTTAGTCAGGCCAAAGAAGGTGGCCAATAGTTAGCATTTCCTCTTAAAGGCATCTTCGATTTTCTGGTTCAGATAAGTGGTCTGGTCGTCGGTACTCCTGAATTTTCTATAGCCAGACTGGCCTCGTCTAGGATTTTGTTTTTCTAAAGGAAAGATAGCGTCCTATTGTTCGCCAGCTTTTCCATTGTCTTTCCCAGACAACTAAGGCGGCTGATTGGGCGGTAGCTTGTTTTGTTTTGTTTCCGTTTTCCCTTCTTGAGTATTGGGATTATTTCTGCCTCCTTCCATTCTTTTGGGAACAATTCCTGAGCCCACGATTGGTTTATCAGGTCCAGGAAACGCTTTCTGGCTAAGGGTCCCAAGTAGTGTTATCATTTCATTTGTTATTGCGTCGGGCCCAGGTGCCTTTTTCATTTTAAGTTCTCCTATTGCCCAATTCAATTCTTGGATGCTAAAAAGCTTGTTTATTTCATCAATCCTTTTTCTTCTCTGTTTTAGTTTATTTTCCACCTCTCTTTCTTTGGACATGTTTATTTTGGTGTCTTCTGCAAAACCCGCGGCAAGCAGATTGGCTGCTTGTTTTCCTGTATATGTCTCGCCACTCTCTTCAAGTACCGTTTTTCCAGGGCTGATGGTGTTCTCCTCATTTAGGCTCCTCGCCAGACTCCAGTTTTGTTGTGTCTTTCTCCATGTTGAGGGATGCAGTTTTTTCCTGCCCATCCTTTCTGACATATGTGAGTTGTTCCTTCCTGTATATAGCTTGATGTTTGTTGTGTTCTGTGATGTTGAAGTATGATGGCTCTTATTCCATAGTAGATCTTGGTTTGGTGGCCCTGTCATGCAGTTCTTGTAGCTCCCTGGTCCAGAAAGGTTTATAATTCTATTTTCTGCCTCGCGGTATTGATTTTTCCGATGCTTATGTGATGATGTTTGTACGTGTTTTAGTGTTTCGTTTTACATTGATTGATGTGAAAGGTGATGATAGTTCTGTTTATGGGTAGTTCTAAATCCTCTATTGTGATCGTGACTAGTTTGTGATCACTTCCTCGAACCTGCCTCATTACCTCTCTTGTTTGTGCTCATCTGAATGTTCTCAGATACCCTTGCCAGATCATGCATGATATGTGTTCTCCGCATCTTGAGTAAAAGCTTGGCTCAGTGTCTAATTCGTTTATTAGAATGAGAAGATTTTCTACCATCCATTCCTCGACCTCCTCTCCTCTTGTATCCATGGTGTTGTAGCCCCAACCTGAAGAGTGGCTGTTGATGTACCCGAGAACTATATGATTCTTATCGGCTAGTGGAATGTTAAATAGTTCCACGTTTTTGCTATTGGGACAGTAGTAGTTGGTAATTTGTAGCAGGTCTGGGAGGAGATGTATTTTGACTGTCAGATTTTTAGGCCCATTGATGCTTCTGGAGGTTTCTATGGCGGCCTTGTAGTTTTTTTTACTAATGTGACGATGCCGCCAACTTAGAAGCTAGTTCCAAAGATGTTCAGTATATCCCATTTTGTAGATTAGAACAGACTTTGAGGAATTTCGCAAGTCAGGAATTTGTACTGAATAGCGACACTTCTTCTTCTTCTGCGTTCGTTCTCAATCTCCCGTTACCAAGCCCTGAACGTTCTCAATCTCCCGTTACCAAGCCTTGAACGTTCTCAATCTCCCGTTACCAAGCCCTGAACGTTCTCAATCTCCCGTTACCAAGCCCTGAACATTCTCAATCTCCCGCTACCAAGCCCTGAACGTTCTTAATCTCCCGCTACCAAGCCCTGAACGTTCTCAATCTCCCGCTACCAAGCCCTGAACGTTCTCAATCTCCCGTTACCAAGCCCTGAACGTTCTCAATCTCCCGTTACCAAGCCCTGAACGTTCTCAATCTCCCACTACCGAGTCCTGAACATTCTCAATCTCCCGTTACCAAGCCCTGAACGTTCTCAATCTCCCGTTACCAAGCCCTGAACGTTCTCAATCTCCCGTTACCAAGCCCTGAACGTTCTCAATCTCCCGTTACCAAGCCCTGAACGTTCTCAATCTCCCGTTACCAAGCCCTGAACGTTCTCAATCTCCCACTACCGAGTCCTGAACGTTCTCAATCTCCCGTTACCAAGCCCTGAACAGGGCTTTGCAAGTAGCAGGATGTAGTCCGGAGAACGGATTTGCGTTGTGTCGCCAGTTTACAGTTTAAAAGCGATATTTGTACCTTTCGGTCCGACACATCCGTCTTCGGCAGTCATAGAGACACTTATTGAACATCATCGACAGTTGTCCTGCTATAGTTTTTCGCTCTCCCTTAAGGACGTATATAGTTATCCCATCTCATCTCGGAGCAGTGCATGGTTTTGACTACTTAAGGGCATGGGGGATTTCGTCAGTTTTGATCTGTTTAATGGGGTCTACATCCATTGCTGCCAGCTTTTGTGGGATTTCAGCCTTTGATGAAAAAGGTAAGTGTAAGACTGTCTGCATTCTGCTTCGATGATTCGCCTACAGATTATGATGGTGTTTTCTTCCCTTTTTAATGCTTTAAGAAAAACCTCGCTTCTGTTGCATAGTTTTACAGCACTTTATGAGGCTGCTCCTGGTTTCTTTGTTTTTTTTTGTTTTGTTTTGCGTATTTCTTTATCTCCCGAGGCGGTGTGCGTTGCAGTACGGTTTTTATTTTGCACCTGTTGGCCAAGTCCATCCGACTTCGGCATCCATTTTATGTAAGAGTATTTTACGTTGATCTTATCATTACGCACTGAAATTTCCCGTTGATGGGTTCGACAGCTTAAGGACATCGTCATATGTGTGCAGACAGACTAGAATCGTAGCGCCGAAGGGCGAATCCGTGCGGCTCGAACAAGTCTGGGAGAGGTTGAGAATAAAGATAAATCATATTTTTTTGCAACTCAAATTGTCAAACCGTGTGACATTCTGCGTCAGTTTTAAGCACATTTCTCACAATTCATTTCGTGCCCTTTACGTCCCTGGCTGTTTAATGTAAGAATACTCAAGTACTTCAGTTCTCTTGTCATGATGCGCTGTCACTCAGTCCTTCGCCAACAAACAACAACTTCGTCGAACTTGTGGAGCTGTTGGAAGGAACATATCTAAATAAGTTCTTTCTTAGTAAACGTGGAGAGAGAGAGAGATAGAGAGAGAGAGAGAGTGATAGAGAGAGAGAGACAGAGAGAGAGAAAGAGAGAATTCAATTGATTAGGAAAGACATCAATCAAAGCCCGTCGCTCCTCTCTTATAGGCCATTGACAACATCTAGCCAGAATGCACGATCCTGGACTATTTCTGAATTTCTCCAGGTACAATAACTGAATCTTAGTTCCTTCTCATATTCTTTCCTCCAGGTACAATAACTGAATCTTAGTTCCTTCTCACATTCCTTCCTCCAGGTACAATAACTGAATCTTAGTTCCTTCTCACATTCCGTCCTCCAGGTACAATAACTGAATCTTAGTTCCTTCTCACATTCTTTCCTCCAGGTATTTTTTACCTTTCTTTTCTTGACCTTTGTTTTGTTTTATCCAGCACAATTGTGTTTGCTTATTTTGTTATTCCAGTAGATGTTGTTGGCTGCCTATTATCCTACGTAAGGCATCTGTTAACGCAGGAGTGGAGTCTTTGTTGTAAGGCCATTGTCGTTCTCCGTGTCTCTACTTTTTATACAGCTGCACCGACTTTAAACTGGCGTTGACTATTCTAGCTTTGGTGTGAATCTTGACCTTTCTGGATCTCCATATGTTGTTTATGTTATTTAACGTCAGGAATGCCTCTTTTGTCTTTCCAATGATGATCTTTACATCTGCATCTTTCCCTCCTGATGTGTTAATTGTGCTTCCCAAATGGCTAAAAGTAACCATTTCTTCCAACTGTTCTCCCTTTAGCTGATAGAGTTAGTTAAGGAGCTTGGTTTTCTTCATGTTCATGTTCAGTCCCAATGTAAAGGATACTGGTTAGACTGGATTATACCTCTAAACAATGCGGTTTGAAGATCCATGAGGAAAATTCAAAAATAAGTAGGGTCAATGCAGCAAACACAGAACCAATCAGGCTGAGAGGAACGCCACTGGAAGAGGTAGAGGTATTTACATACCTAGAAAGTACCATTAAAAAGGAAGGAGGGACAGGCAAGGATATAAAAACAAGGATACAAAAAGCAAGAATTGCATTCGGAATGTTGAAACCAATATAGAACTCCAATGAAATAAGAAGGAAGGCAAAAATAAGGATTTTCAATTCAAATGTGAATCCAGTCCTGCTATATGGGACGGAAACCTGGAGGATGACCAAAGACAATGACAGGAAACTGTTGGGTTTAGTCAACAGATGCCTGATAAAGATTTTGAGTATACAATGGTTTGATAAAGTTACAAACGACAGACTGTGGGATAGAGAGGAACAAGGTAAATCGGAACAGGAAATCTTAGGAAGAAAGTGGAGATGGATGGGTCATACATTAAGAACCCCCCCCCCCCCCCCCGCCCCCTCCCCAGGCCAGTACAATCTCTATCATGGAACCCCCCAGGGAAGAAGAGGCATAGGCAGACCTATGAATACACGGAGATGAGATCTGGAGGCGGAAGTAAAGAAAACAGGAAAAAGCTGGAAGGAAGTGGAAAAGATTGCACAGAACATAGCTGCTTGGTGAGGGTTAGTTGATGTCCTAAGCACCCCTGGGTGATAGAAGGCGAAAGAGAAAAGAGAGAGTGTGTATTGTGCTTCTCAGTGATAGAAGGCGAAAGAGAAAAGAGAGAGTGTGTATTGTGCTTCTCAGTGATAGAAGGCGAAAGAGAAAAGAGAGAGTGTGTATTGTGCTTCTCAGTGATAGAAGGCGAAAGAGAAAAGAGAGAGTGTGTATTGTGCTTCTCAGTGATAGAAGGCGAAAGAGAAAAGAGAGAGTGTGTATTGTGCTTCTCAGTGATAGAAGGCGAAAGAGAAAAGAGAGAGTGTGTATTGTGCTTCTCAGTGATAGAAGGCGAAAGAGAAAAGAGAGAGTGTGTATTGTGCTTCTCAGTGATAGAAGGCGAAAGAGAAAAGAGAGAGTGTGTATTGTGCTTCTCAGTGATAGAAGGCGAAAGAGAAAAGAGAGAGTGTGTATTGTGCTTCTCAGTGATAGAAGGCGAAAGAGAAAAGAGAGAGTGTGTATTGTGCTTCTCAAATGGGTAAAGGTAACCAATTCTTCCAAATGTTCTCCTTTCAGCTGATAGTGTTGAGTTTAAGGAGCTTGGGTTTCTTCGTGTTTGATGTTCAGTGCCAGTTTGGCCGATTGTTCTCTTACCCTATCAAGTTTATCTTGCATTTGGCTATGACTGTGTGGAAAATGCACCAGATCATTTCCGTAGTCCAGGTAATCCAATTTTGACAATAGCATTTACTGAATACCGTTTTTTCCTCTTCGATTGATGTCTTCATTATCCAATCTATTGTCAGTAAGAACAGGAAATGTGAGAGCAGGCATCCCTGTCTTACCCCTGTTTGCACCCCAAAGCTGTCACTCAGTACTCCTTCATGTACCACTATACTGTGTCTTTGTGCATATTCTGGATGAGGGTTTCGTACAGTACTTCATCTGGGTAAGTTGTCTCGCCGCCGCGACTCAATTTCAACCAGTGTTCGTAAAGCGATCTCAGTCCCGCCAGGCGGAGCGATAGCGCGGGCTTCCGGAAAACGCTCGCCTGCCTTTCCCCGTAGAGCGATTGGGGTGCGGTTTGTTGTGGCGTCTCCTCCACCGAGGTGCGCTCGTCTGGTCCGTATCAGGAAACGTGGTCCGTCCGTGGTGATTTATCTAAGGCTTATAGCAGAACTCGACAGTACGTCTCACTGGTGGTCCGACTCTCGCAAAGAGCTTGTGACCGGCAAATGGAAAGCAGGAATCGTGCCTCAAGGCCCTGCGTTCTCCTCCGGAGAAGGGCAGGCCGGCAGGCCAAATTGTCTCTAGTCCCAGTGAAATTCATCGCCGAGGTCGTTGGGATCCGTTCTGCACAGAGCGCTGCCATCTCTCCTCGAGCGAGCCCGGTCGGTCGGTCGTCTGGTGCGTGTAGGAGGCCCCTGTCAGGCGGTCCTAGGTCGACGGAGTGAGGGACGGGTGGAACAACCGTCCGTCCGTCCCGCCAGTCGGTCCCTGCGGCAGTGCCAGTGAGGCTTTTCACACACCCTTCCTCCACCGACCGGTATGTGCTGTACGTACGTCTCCGACAGATATCTGGTTGATCCTGCCAGTAGTCATATGCTTGTCTCAAAGATTAAGCCATGCATGTCTAAGTTCACACTGTCTCACGGTGAAACCGCGAATGGCTCATTAAATCAGTCGAGGTTCCTTAGATGACACGATCCTACTTGGATAACTGTGGCAATTCTAGAGCTAATACATGCTTACCAAGCTCCGACCCTCGCGAAAAGAGCGCTTTTATTAGTTCAAAACCAATCGTCGTTTCCCTCGCGGGGTTGCGGCGTCCCCACTGATGACTCTGGATAACTGTGTGCTGATCGCATGGCCTCATGTGCCGGCGACGCATCTTTCAAATGTCTGCCCTATCAAATGTCGATGGTACGTGACATGCCTACCATGTTTGTAACGGGTAACGGGGAATCAGGGTTCGATTCCGGAGAGGGAGCATGAGAAACGGCTACCACATCCAAGGAAGGCAGCAGGCGCGCAACTTACCCACTCCCGGCACGGGGAGGTAGTGACGAAAAATAACTACGGGACTCTTTCGAGGCCACGTAATTGGAATGAGTACACTTTAAACCCTTTAACGAGGATCTATTGGAGGACAAGTCTGGTGCCAGCAGCCGCGGTAATTCCAGCTCCAATAGCGTATATTACAGTTGTTGCAGTTAAAAAGCTCGTAGTTGGATCTCAGGCGCAGGCGGGCGGTCCGGCTCGCGCCGGTTCACTGCCCGTTGTCCCCTGCCCTACCGTCTGCCGGCTCTCTCCCACGGGTGCTCATCGCTGAGCGTCCTGGGTGGCCGACGCGTTTACTTTGAAAAAATTAGAGTGTTCAAAGCAGGCCTCGGCTGCCTGAATAATGGTGCATGGAATAATGGAATAGGACCTCGGTTCTATTTTGTTGGTTTTCGGAACTGGAGGTAATGATTAACAGGGACAAACGGGGGCATTCGTATTGCGGCGTTAGAGGTGAAATTCTTGGATCGCCGCAAGACGAGCTACTGCGAACGCATTTGTCAAGAATGTTTTCATTAATCAAGAACGAAAGTCAGAGGCGCGAAGACGATCAGATACCGTCGTAGTTCTGACCATACACGATGCCGACTAACGATCCGCAGGAGTTGCTTCGATGACTCTGCGTGCAGCTTCCGGGAAACCAAAGTGTTTGGGTTCCGGGGGAAGTATGGTTGCAAAGCTGAAACTTAAAGGAATTGACGGAAGGGCACCACCAGGAGTGGAGCCTGCGGCTTAATTTGACTCAACACGGCCAAACACTGACATGATTGACATGCCGAGAGCACTTTCGTTGGGTCTAATATGGAACGGGTGCTGGAATTAGACCCTCGAAAATCTGGGGCTACCCTCTAAGTAACTTGATTGTCTCGCTAAAGGAATTGACGGAAGGGCACCACCAGGAGTGGAACCTGCGGCTTAATTTGACTGAACACGCCAATACTGTAGAACGACTGACAAATCGAGAGCACTACCGTTGGGTCTAATAATGAACGTACGCTGGTATTAGACTCACGGAAGACAAGTCAGCTCTCTAACACTCTAATGAAAGAACGCTACGGAAATCGTGTTTAACTCCGCAGAAACCGCAGATTTCAAATACCTGGTCATTGACAAACAAAAGCCCTCAATAAATTCGTCTGGCCAAATAGTCAACAGGTGCTGGAAATAGACCATCTGAAGACAGGTCAGTTTTACCCTACTAATGACAGGGCGTTGCTACGGAAAACCAACTCATATCGAGAGGAGCCGCAGACACTTTGGTTCACGTACCAGGCTGATAAGCCAATGGCGCGAGGCTACCATGGGGGGGGGGGGGGGGGGGATTACGGCCAAACCCTTGTAAGCCGCAATCTCGCCCAAAATCTCAGCACCACTGCAATGGGAGGCTCCTACATGTTCGGGACCTGGAGCTCGCGCCCCAGCCCTATCCGGTAGAGCCGCAGAAAGAGGTCTCTGCCGTCCGCCGATCAAAGCGGGCGGACAGCTGCTTGATATTCACCTTAAACGGCGATGGGGTGCGAAATCACCAACACAAGACTTAGTACCTGGTCGGGGTGTCGAAAACAGTAGAGCAGCCACCTCACTGTGAACTGTCGAGACTCAACCAATGACCATGAGATCTGTCCGAACACCAGGCGAACAACATCTCTGTGACATTACCAGGCTTGTCCTCTGGTTAAATGCACTTCGGCTACGATATCTACCTCTGTACATTATCAGCCATATAGCTATCATGCTGGACGCAGAAGAGATGCAGACCAGCGGACATTGCACACCTGCTCCACTGTGTCAACACCCCAGGTGGCGGGGAATGCTAGGCGTACCATCTCTGCATAGAAGCCAAGAAAATAAAGGGAGAAAGAGATACCCCACTCACATGCAAATGCTACGTTTCTGGCAGGACGTGACGATCCTGGGATACAGACACACTGGACTGCCTCTCTTCCGGGTAAACCAGTCCATCTCATATATCATCTCACATATCATCATTGTACCCTATAGACATGAGTAGTGAAGACTCGATAGTCTGGTAAGACAACTTCCATAAGAGAGACAACTCTGATCATAAACAACTGCTGCCTTGCAGATAGGCTGGGGACAGCCAAAGGCTAAGGAGGGCATCCCTACAGAAACGCCTGTTGAAATCGGATGCACGGGGCCGCAAGCCTAACAAAACAGTGCAACGTAAATCGCAGCATGATGACAGTACAACCGATTAGAAAAACGCATGACGCTCATCCTGCGGAGTCCCGCCAGGCAGCGATAGTGCCGGGCCTCACGCCTCGAAGGAGCCCACCCTTGACTACTGATAGTCACCCACCCATGTGTCGGGGAGTCAAGGCACATGGCTATGGGGCAACTTCTATTGACCAAAACCTCAAGACCCTCAACATACTACAGTGGAATGCGGAGGGAGTCATTAACAAAAAACTTTCTCTAATACATCACCTGCATGAAGGTAAGATTGACGTGGCATGTATCCAGGAAACGCACCTCAACAATAATCATAAATTCTCAATCAGAGGATACCAGACCTTCCGTCTAGATAGAGAAGGCCACAAAGGAGGGGTCCTGATACTGACCAGAAACTGCATACCGAGTAGCGCGGTATCTGTCAATCACACCGGACAAGCAGAAAGTGTAGGAGTTGACATAATGGCTCAAGAGACAAAGCTCCGCATTTTCAGTCTGTACGGACCACCAAATAGAGACCTATCGCTCTCGAGTATGGAGGTCAGAGACTCCAACTGCATAGTAGTTAGAGATTTCAACAGCCACTCGGAGAGATGGGGATACTCTGACACAGACAGCAGAGGTGACGAAGTGGAAGATTGGGGGAGAGATTTGCATCTATCTCCAGATTTGGCCTTCTCCACACAGGACATACACCATAAAATAGACCGCCAGGTGCTAAACCAACTGGCAGGTAGCGACCACAGGCCGATCAGGCTAACCATTGACATGGAAGTAAGCCCACAGGAAACAAAACCGCTCCAACGTTGGAATTACAAACGAGCCGACTGGGACAGATTTGCAATCCTGACAGATGGGCTGTGTGAAACCATCAACACACGAAACACCAAAATGAAGCCCATGGTGGAAAGCCTAAGCAAGGCAATAATGCAAGCCGCCACTGAAACCATCCCAAGAGGAGCTAGGAAAAACTATAAGCCCTACTGGAATGATGAGTTGCAGAAAGTGGAAGATGCAGTAACAAATGCTAGGAACATGGCAGAGCGAGAAAAATCCATGGAGGCAAACATCGCCCTCAAAGCCGCCACGGCGAAATACAAACACACTCTTAAGCAAACAGCAAAAGAAAGCTGGAAAAATAAAACGGAAAGCCTAAACCTGGACAAAGACGGGAACAAGCTATGGAAGCTAGTCAGAGCCATGAACGACGAAACCCCGTCAAAAAAAACAAATTACCATCAAGCAGGGCGAGAACTTGATCACAGGTAAGAAAGCCGCAAACGCCTTTGTCGATCACTATGCCAGAGCAAACCACATCGAGGTCCCTGCAGAAAAGCATACAGACATTAGCGAAGAGCTATAGGGGCACGATAACATGAATACGGTACCTGAAGAGCACATGATTGCCAAATTAACAATGCGCGAAATGGAAGAGGCTATGAAAACGTTAAAGAAAAGGAAATCTCCCGGAAAAGACGGGATAACAAACGAAATGCTGATGGGGCTGGGCCAAACAGCGAAGAGGAAACTGCTATCGGTCCTGAACCAAAGCTGGAAAAGGGGAATTGTACCCCAGGCATGGAAAGACGCAATACTGGTACCAGTACCAAAAACAGGAAAGGATAAAACAGATCCAAATGGATACAGGCCCATAAGCCTACTGAGCTGTGTCGGCAAGCTGATGGAACGGATGATAAACACCAGACTGATGTGGCATCTGGAAGAAAAACGAATACTAATTCCACAGCAAGCCGGCTTTAGACAGCACAGATCCACTGAGGACCAGGTCATCCTCATAGCCCAGGAGATAGAAGATGCCTACCAGGCACAGAAACACACAGTAGCTGTTTGGGTGGATCTGGAAAAGGCATTTGACAAAGTCTGGAAAGACGGACTTAGAGTCAAGCTAAGAAGAAGTGATGTTTGTGGGAAAATGTACAAATGGATCAACCACTACCTCAAACAAAGAACGGCCAGAGTCCAAGTACAAGGGCAGATGAGCAAAAAGGTGACACTCGAGCAGGGAGTACCCCAAGGGGGAGTACTGTCACCCACACTCTTCCTGGTATATATAAACGATATTACAGAGAATATACCAAGAAGAGTCCATAGCTCAATGTTTGCAGACGATCTGGCTATGTGGACCTCTGAAACGAATCTCACCATAGCAAGAAATCGGATGCAGACGGCCCTAACATCGCTGGAAGAGTGGGCGAACTCATGGCTGGTCAAAATAAACGAGGAGAAAACCACATGCACAATATTCTCGCTTTAATTAAAACCCCAAAATATCAAATTAAGTCTAAAGGGCAAATTCCTGCAGCCAAACGACAACCAAACCTATCTGGGAGTCACATTTGATCGGCGCATGACATGGAAAAGTCAGATTAAGAGAAACCGAATGAAAGCCAGAGAAAGAATGGCAATCATGAGAAAACTTGCTGGCACAAGCTGGGGAGCAGACGAAGGCATACTAAAGAAACTGTACACTGGAAGAGTGAGACCAGTTCTCGAGTATGGCATTGCGGCATGGACAACAGCAGCGAAAACGAACTTCGATAAAGTTAGCAAACTTCAAAACCAAGCCATGAGAGTTATAACAGGTGGCATGAAGTCAACGCCAATTGTAGAACTTGAAAAGATTACAAAACTGCAATCCATGACCGATAGAAGAGACTGCAGAGCCCAGCTGCAGTCAGAGAAACTCCGAAGACTGACGGACCATCCAATGTACCAGAGACTAAACAATTTGGGAAATGGGAAACTAAAGCGGAGAAACTTTGCAGAAATAGCCAAAGCAAAGATGCACGAAGATCCCATAAACGCACTAACAACACCAACACCCATCACTACTGTACGAAAACCTACCTGGAGGCAGGATATATTTCCAGAGGTGGTAGAAAATATACCAGGTATTGCAAACAAAAACTGCCAGACTGAAAAAGAAAGGAGAGATACTACCCTAAACTTCATAACGAAAAGCTACCCAAGCATGGACTGGACCGACGGTTCTGTAACAAATACTACACAGAACGGAGGGGCAGGAGCATTCCTGAACCTACCAAATGGCAGACAAATAACACTGTCATTCGCTACTGGTAAGTACACAAGCAATTTCAGAGCAGAGGCAGAGGCACTGAGGGCGGCAGTGGAAGAAATGGTGACACAGTGAAAATGAAAGCCATATAGTCCTGCTTACAGATGCTCTCGCCGTAGTCACAGCGCTAAAAAGCCAGAAAAATACTGAGCTTAATGACTTAAGAGCAGCACTCTGCAAACTGTGCCAGCAGTCCGCACCAAAAAGGGTAGTGGTACAGTGGGTCCCATCACAATGCAACATCCAAGGCAACGAGGAGGCAGACAGACTGGCAAAAGAAGGTGCAAGACTACCACAAACAGATACTAGTATGACGTACGAAGAGTCAAAACGGCTTATCAAAGCCAGATACATGACCAAATGGGAAACCGAACATACTGGTTACACCAAAAACGATGCCTATTACCAGTTGAACCGAAGAGAGCAGGTCGTTGTCTTCAGACTTCGCACTGGCCACAATAGACTGAGGTACCACCTATTCAACAAATTGAAGATAGGGTGTACCGACGAATGCCTGTGCGGTACTGGTAAAATGACCGCTGAACATCTGCTGCAGAACTGCCCGAAATACGAGGATCAGAGAGAGCAGATGTGGCCATCACCAGTGGAACTGCAAGACAAGCTCTATGGCAGTGGCGAGAGCCTCAGGATGACCGCCGCTTTTTTCGAAAAAATAATGGTTACTGTCTGACTGCGTACGAAGAAGAAGAAGTACAGTACTTCTCTGGTATCCCATAGTGTCTCAATAGCTTCGATCCAAACTGTTAAACACCTTTACATAGTCTATAAAATGTGCGTGTATGGAGGATTTCCATTCAATACTTTGTTCTGCTATGATGAGTAGCGTGGCTATATGATCGTCCCTAACGAAATCCTGTCTGTGTCTCTGAGATGTTTGTCTACTTCAGTTTTTAATCTGTCCAAGATGATTCTGTTGAATATCTTGTCTGGCACTGACATCAATGTAATCCTCCTATAATTGCTGCAATATGTCAGGTCCTCCTTTCTAGGCAGTTTAATCAGATGTCCTTCTTTTCATTCTGTGGACGCTCTCTCTTCTTCCCATATCTGTTTTGGAAAATCCGTGCAATGTATCAATGACCTTATTTGTATTTGCCATTATGGCTTCTGCTGCTATTCCATCTGGCTCTGTCGCTTTCCCTTTCTTGAGTTTAGATATAGCTGTTTAAATTTAAATCTCACTTGGTGGGTTGCTGTCCAAGTTCAGGGTCACCTCTGCTAGGACATGTTAGGTGTTTCTTTAGGTGGAGGTTTGTTTATCCTTTTTTTGAAATACTAACCTGTTGAAGACAGATGTGTTGGATCGAAAGGTGCAACTATCGCAGTCAAGCTGTAAATAGCGAAACAACGCATTCTGTTCTCCGAACTACATCCTGCTACGTGCAAAGTCCTGTCTAGGGCGTGGTAGCAAGAGTATGAGAACTAGCGCAGAAGAAGAAGAAGAAGAAGAAGAAGACGAAGAAGAAGAAGAAGAAGAATGAAATACTCTAACCATCATTTTTATTGTTCCTAGAATGATGTAAATATCTTGCCTTCTATATGTTTGATTGATTCGTCTGTCTGTATAAATCAATTTCCCATTTTCTTTGTTAGTGAGTAGAAATCTCTCATATTTCATCTCTCTGCTGCCTCTTCTGCTTCCTGTGCCAGCTTGTCAATATTTTCTCTTTTATTTATCGTTATGCATGTCTTGACTTCTTTGTCTGTAACAGTATAATTTCTTTGTGCTTTTGATTTAGTGGCTCGGATTCCGCAATTGTTAAATATTTGTTTCTTTCTTTCCATTTCTTCCATTTTATGTAACATCTATGTTGTGATTCATTCTTCGTGTTGATGTCTCTTGAATTCTAGTTCCTTCGCATATCTTATTCCACGTCTCTTTGTTCTGGTCCCACATACTATTAATGTCTATCTCTTCATCCTCACATAGCTCTTGTAGCACTTGGTATCTGTTATTAAGTGTTATGCTAAATTAAGTTTTCTTTCCTGGTCTTGTAAGCGGCGTACGTTATATCTTGTTCTCCTTGCACCCTGTACTGCGTACTTTTTTAGTTTAATCTGGTGGTCTGCCACTATACCTACGCTTCGCTTTACTTTTACATTTAGTTTTGTGTTTCTGAACGCTTGACTCACACATGTGGTCAATCTGATTTTCCATCCCGTGGTCTGGCGATATCCATGATTCATGTGGCCTTATATCCTTCTTTTGTGGCAACACGCTTCCTTCAATTATCATTTTGTGTAGCAAACAAAGCTCTGCAAACATCTTTCCATTTTCGTTCATCTGTCCCATTCATTGTCTTCCCATAATCTAATCATAACCCAGGTTGTCTGTCGTCACTTTAGCATTTGTCTCCCATTAATATTAAGATATATTTCTTTTTCTGCGTGTCAATGACCTCTTTCAGCTTGCTGTAAAACTCTTGCTTCTTATAATCTTCGGCCTCGTTGGTTGGGACACGGTACTGAATGATGTTGATATTTATGTTTTTGTTCCTAGTTCTAAAGCTTGCGCTCATAATTCTATTGGCGATAACTTGCCACTTTATGAGCTCCACTTCTTTAGAAAGCATCAGTGCCACTATCTCTGTGTGTTGAAAATTAGTTCTCTCGTGTCCAGAACAAATTATAATTTCCCCAGTTGTTAGTCTCATAATTCATGATTGAATCAATCTTGTTTCGCACAGGCCTAGCACAGCCAGTAAAAATTAGTTATCTCGTTTCCAGAACAAATTATAATTTCCCCAGTTGTTAGTCTCATAATTCATGATTGAATCAATCTTGTTTCGCACAGGCCTAGCACAGCCAGTAAAAATTAGTTCTCTCGTTTCCAGAACAAATTATAATTTCCCGTTGTTAGTCTCATATTTCATGATTGAATCAATCTTGTTTCGCACAGGCCTAGCACAGCCAGTAAAAATTAGTTCTCTCGTTTCCAGAACAAATTATAATTTCCCCAGTTGTTAGTTTCATAATTCATGATTGAATCAATCTTGTTTCGCACAGGCCTAGCACAGCCAGTAAAAATTAGTTCTCTCGTTTCCAGAACAAATTATAATTTCCCGTTGTTAGTCTCATATTTCATGATTGAATCAATCTTGTTTCGCACAGGCCTAGCACAGCCAGTAAAAATTAGTTCTCTCGTTTCCAGAACAAATTATAATTTCCCGTTGTTAGTCTCATATTTCATGATTGAATCAATCTTGTTTCGCACAGGCCTAGCACAGCCAGTAAAAATTAGTTCTCTCGTTTCCAGAACAAATTATAATTTCCCGTTGTTAGTCTCATATTTCATGATTGAATCAATCTTGTTTCGCACAGGCCTAGCACAGCCAGTAAAAATTAGTTCTCTCGTTTCCAGAACAAATTATAATTTCCCGTTGTTAGTCTCATATTTCATGATTGAATCAATCTTGTTTCGCACAGGCCTAGCACAGCCAGTTTTTAATTTCTCATCTCTTTAGCTATTATATGTGATGTTTTCGCTGTCTGGTAGATTTGTAGCAGAGTCCAGGTTTTTACTGGGGTTTTTCTATCTAGAATGTTACCACATACATAAACATCATTCACGACCACACACAGCAAATAACATAGCACACAGCAGGTGTCAGATTTATTACATCTTATTCCTACAACCACTATTAAAGTGGGTACCGTGAGATTACAAACAACACAAGAAATACATCTTAACTAAATTGATAAGTGGAGGTTATCAGTATAAGCTATTGAATATTGCTCCCAACCCAGTTCTAGCCGCACACTCCCCTCCCCTCATTTGCACCCTCAACGAACTCTCAAAAACTCGCCCTCATATTCGTATTCTGTGCATTCACTCACACTCAGATCCCCTCAGGCTGGTGATCTTGAGATTATACACTCAATCTATTCATCGTATACTCACATGTGATCACACACTCAATCGATCTGCGTATACACACATTCTGGAATATACATCTTTCCCTCGGTGCCCTTCACACACCACACACACAACCAGATATTTCTTTGCCGATCTGTACACTCGTGTAACCCTTTAGAACATACATCGTTCACAATTTGTCCTGCACATACAACACACATTCATATCTCTTCTAGACACACAGCGCCCAAAAAACACCTAATAGAGCGACTGGCCAAGATTCAAAGGCGTATGCTGGTTCCCTCCACCTTATATTCTATGCTATCTCACTAACATTCGTAAAACAGCCTATCAGTCGCTCTTCTATAAAGTCGGCGAGCTAAACAGACTTCTAGCTCAATTTGTGACTCTCTCTCTCTCTCTCTCTCTCTCTCTCTCTCTCTCTCTCTCCATGGCCAGTCTGCTTTGATCTCGCTCAAACTAGCCTCAGTCTGGCCGTCCAATGCGTTACGTGGGCCGTTTATTGTCTGGCGTGTACTTCAGACAACGACTTCAAATTGTTAACCTCTGGTCATTCCTCAATTCTAACCTACCCCATAATTATTCGAAATCTTCGCTACACAAGGATAACGGTACATGAAACGAATTTATGCAAATGTATACGTTAACCCGAGTTTCTCATGATAGCCCTACATCTGTGATTACCGTCTGTTTAACTGTTACACGACCATACCTAATTTCATAATTGAACTGAGATGATGTCTCTATGTCTTTAGTTACCGCCAGAAATCCCACTATCATACTTTCCTTCTTAGCAGAAATGCTTACTCCAGACGGACTGTGTGTCCCGTTAGATGTTTCTATCTGCTGGACGATTTGATCCTGTAAAACGCCCATCGCAACTGGTGTAATAGTTGTCTGGTCTGCCCTGGTCCGTTGATGTATCTCGCTATCATGACGACCTATCGACTCTAGTCTCCGTCATTTATTTGGAGTTTCCTTTAACTCGTTCATCGAGTCGTTTACCTCTCCATGAGGTCCTTTTTCCCGACCTCTATTCTCTTCCTTCACTCCTATATTGTATACTTCTGTTGCTTCATCATCAGCCCAATGGCTCTCAGTTTCGTGGACACTTCCATTCCATTCATGAATAGGTGCCTTCCCCTGAAAAGGAATACCTAAATGAAAATCTGAAGCTGTCTCCCCTAACTTTACTTCGTCGACTACAACTACCAGGCTTGACCCCAAGTTCCTGCACGTACAACACACATTCAGATCTCTTCTAGACACAGAGCGCCCAACACACATCTTATAGAGCGACTGGCCAAGACTCAAATAAGTAGGCTGGTTCTGCCACCCTTTATCCATTCTATCTCACTAACATTCGTAAAATAGCCTATCAATCGCTCTTCTATAAAGTCGGAAAGCTAAACAGACTCCTAGCTACATTTATGTCTCTCTCTCTCTATATATATATATATATATATCCCTCTCTCTCTCTCTCTCTCTCTCTTTCTCCATGGCCAGTCTGCTTGAGTTAAACTTTGTCTAGTATTATATAGTCTCAAGCAGTATCAGAGCTGTCCAATGGACCTCTGTGGGATGTCTGCTCCACCAATCTTCTAGTTTTTATCTACCTCTATTTAGTTGTTATTGGAACGAATCCCTCTGAATTCCTGTCACTCAAAATATCGCAGCAAGCTCTACTGGCCTTTGTCTGTCTCTAGCCCCAAAATACTCGTCGGAACGCCAAAGTGATCAGCTCCTAGCCCCTACCTGTACTAGACGCGTTCTCCCCCCCCCCCCCCCCACCAACATCTCCCCCCCCCCTCCTGTTTTCTTTTGTCGACTTAGTGTCGAAACTGTGAGTGACCTTGGCATAGTGTCGAGACGAAGAGTGACGTTGACACATTCAGGTACCTTTGTTCTCAGAGTTGCTGATCACATCACTCCTGTCCTAAACGCTCATGCTCTGGCTGGAACTGTTACAAATTGTTCTAATATTTCATGTCGCTATTATTTGGTTTCATCTTGTTATTCAGACGACCAATCAGCGGTGCAGCTTCCTTGCGGCTTTCACTCCACTGCGTCATTCTTTTTTGTTTCCGAAATTTATTCCTTCCCTCCTGACCTATCTCGCTTCGGTTTCCCTTCTGGCTGCTTTCCCCTCGTCTGTCTTAGCTAATGGGATCGTTGAGACATGCAAGCTCCCTCACCATTTCAAGGTAACGGTTCGAGGGAGAGGAAGAGCATAATTTTAAAGAAATATCCAATCCAATAACCGATACCAATCTATAGACAAATTGATTTCCTGATTTTTCAACTGGGGAGCATCTTGCTTTGCCTTGAGATAATAGAACGTTTAAGAGAAATCATTCGTTGGCAAATACCACATATTTGAAACGTTTGGAATGTGTGTTGATATGCTTTCAAGATGAACAATATTTGATAAAACTGAATGGATGTTAGAATTAAAGTGATTAATTTCGTTCTTTGACATTGGAAAAAGGATGTGGCGATAGTAATCGATACAAAGATCGTCTCTGCCTGGGCCTAATCTTTCTTTCATTTTCGTTTTGTTAATGCTGGTTTTTAATGGTTCCTGTTTCAACTCTTTTGAAGTCCTGGATAAATAGAAGAAAGATATGGACTCGAGCAATGAATCCGACCCAACTGACCAGCTCTACAGACATCAACAAACCACTAGCCTTCGTCCAAGAACAGGACCTCTTTTGAAATGTGTTCGTGACGATCAAAATAGAAAGTATAGAATCTAAGAATAGGTAGATATGTAAGTAGGTAGGTAGATAGGTAGGTAAGTAGGTGTGTCGGCTGTTTAGGAGACATGAATCTGTCGCGTTAATCCTCCATGACGCACGATGGGGCACTACAGCCCCATGCCGCATGCAATGAAAATGATGTCTTTCCAATTTGTCTAACCAACTGGCGTGTGAACGGGCCACAAAGGTGGGACCATATGGGGAGGGTCGATTCCCATCCTCGATGACCATGACCTGCTTTAAGAGCTGGTGAACTTGGACATCCTCGGCCCGACGGACCACATGTCCAAATAGGTTCATCCGTCTACGGTTTAGCATAGTGAGTGTGCTCTCGAGGTCTGATGATCGGGTGAGTTTGCATCGCCTTGTAGAACAGTTCATGTTTCGGAACCGTATGTGAATTAATGAGCTTGGTTTACAGTAAAGACCTCTACAAGGAACAGGCTCGTTGCAGGGCGTTCACAGAGGCGGCAGCTAGGGATACTCTTCGAATGATGTCTGGCTGGCTTGTGCGTCGTAGTTTTGTTTACTGCCCAGATAAAGCGCGTATACATCATTGGAACTAAAACATAATCAAACCTACATTACAACCAATTAACTTTTATCAGGTATAAAGAACAACAGATATGACAACATATTGCATTTTGGTGTTTTGGTTATTATACATTTTGTTGTTGTTGTAAATATGAGTACGTATGCGTAAAATATAAACATATATTTAAATGTGCAAGTAAGATTAAATAGAAACGTTTTTTTTTTATCTTCTAATAAAAAATTGTGATGTGTGTATTTATCCTGATTTGCATCATATTTACAATTACATTTCTAAATATGGTCATTTTTTTTAAATGTACAAATTAACACAAAAACGTGTAGTTATTTTAGAAATCTAACCTGTCTGGGTAGATGATATGTGAAAGAATAATTGTATTTATTCATTAAATAATTTCTTATTTCAGAAATACAAAAAAAGAAAGATTAGTTTTGTTTAAGTCCAAATGATTTCGTTACTGATTTAAGTGTCAGAAGAATAACTGAAGCAACATTTTGTGAAGATATTTATTTCAACGTGCTTTGCTAGAAAATATGGTTTTCTATCACTCGATTAACGTGTTAGCTTCTTTGGATCGTTGCAAAACATAATTAATTTGATGCTTGATTACGCCACATTTTTTGTATCATTTTAATCAATGCCCACTGAACTGAGTTGATTACTGCTATCCCCATGCATTGGCTTTGAGAACTAAATGGGAGCTTAGCAACCTTATAATGTCAAACCAACTCCTACACTGTAAATGAACCATCTGTAGTGGTGGTGACCGTATTATGCTTCTTCTTCTTCTTTTTCTTCTGCTG
Organism: Ariolimax columbianus; assembly: GCA_036924085.1. NCBI lineage: Eukaryota > Metazoa > Mollusca > Gastropoda > Stylommatophora > Arionidae > Ariolimax > Ariolimax columbianus. Next base: position 50,496,687 of record JAVGWX010000003.1, read on the forward strand.
CGTTCTGTAGTTTTTGTCATGCTAGATCTGTAGTCCCGACGTAAGGGCAAAGTGCACAGTCCTCTCCAGTTCACTGCGAAGACCCCACAGCTTTTGCGTCAGCTCTGCTTCCTCTGGCCACAGTCTTGCGTGGTAGGTTTCTGTAGACTGGGCAATCCTGTAGGATGTGTTCGGGGATCTGAACTCCGGTTTCACACTTGTGTGAGATATCTTAAGCCCGAATAGGTGGCCCAATAGTCTGCAGTGTCCTGTTCTTGGACGAAGGCTAGTGGTTTGTTGATGTCTGTAAAGCTGGTCAGTTGGGTCGGGTTTATTGCTCGTCCATATCTTTCTTCTTTTTATCCTAGCCTTCAAAAGAGTTTAAACAGGAACCATTACAAGCTAGCATTAACAAGACGAAAAGGAAATAAACAATTGTCACAAGCAGAGACGATCTCTGCATCGATTGAAAGAAAATAGAAGGCTCTTTCAAATTAAGATTTGAATACAAGTGAATCTCGTGCAATTGATATTTTTTCTGTGCAAAAATAGCTTTCTCTGATGCGAATGTGGCGTGTGTAGTGTAAATTGTTTGTTATTTATTTAGATGTGTTACCGAGGCGTTAATGATGTATACCTGTCAAAGTGTTTGCAGTCTAATATAGATGTGTCGTTAAGAAGTGTACAATGTTCAAAGTGTTTGCTGTCTAATTTAGATGTGGCGTTAGGAAATGTACAATGTTCATGGTGTTTGCTGTCTAATATAGATATGTCGTTAAGAAGTGTGCAATGTTCAAAGTGTTTGCTGTCTAATATAGAAGTGTCGTTATGAAGTGTGAAATGTTCAAAGTGTTTGCTGTCTAATGTAGATGTGTCGTAAAGAAGTGTGCAATGTTCAAAGTGTTTGCTGTCTAATATAGATGTGTCGTAAAGAAGTGTGCAATGTTCAAAGTGTTTGCTGTCTAATATAGATGTGTCGTTAAGAAGTGGGCAATGTTCAAAGTGTTTGCTGTCTAATATAGATGTGTCGTTATGAAGTGTGAAATGTTCAAAGTGTTTGCTGTCTAATGTAGATGTGTCGTAAAGAAGTGTGCAATGTTCAAAGTGTTTGCTGTCTAATATAGATGTGTCGTAAAGAAGTGTGCAATGTTCAAAGTGTTTGCTGTCTAATATAGATGTGTCGTTAAGAAGTGGGCAATGTTCAAAGTGTTTGCTGTCTAATATAGATGTGTCGTTATGAAGTGTGAAATGTTCAAAGTGTTTGCTGTCTAATATAGATGTGTCGTTAAGAAGTGTGCAATGTTCAAAGTGTTTGCTGTCTAATATAGATGTGTCGTTAAGAAGTGTGCAATGTTCAAAGTGTTTATTGTCTGGCGTTCTGCAAGTGACACATTCCATGGGAGAATGTCTACGCTGTAAAACAACTGCTGAAAATGACCATCATTATGGACTTCACAAAGATGTAAACGACACTTTAGCAAATACACTTTGCATGATTTGCAGTTTTCTGGAGTCTTACCATACAGACGTGTGGAGCTCGATTTGTTTGGAATTTAGGTTTCAGTTGTCGTGCTTGTCTTCAAATTCTACTTGAACGTGCTTGTCTCAAAATTCTACTTGAGCGTGCTTGTCTCCAAATTCTACATGAACATGCTTGTAACTTTGACTCTTTATGTATTGGTTCACAATGATCATACTTTGCTCCAGTATTAAAGCCGTGTTATCTAAATGGGATATGATATTTATGTCACTGTTTATGTCAGGAAATAGTTATCCTCTTCCAGGTTTGTCATCAAACATTCGCATTAATGGCTCAAACAAAGTCTTTCTGTGTCTTGGCTGTATGAGCCGGCCAGCGTTGCACTTTGTTCAGCGCCACGGGGCTTGGTTCATCCGTTTTCTGCACGCATTTGTTTTTGGCTTGCTTCCCTAACCTCTGACTGTCCCCAAACCACCTGCAGAGTATCAGTTGTTTGATGTCTCAGTTGTCTCTCACAGGATGTGCCCTTACTGGATTGCTCGATCTTTCCTCCCTGAAACAGAAATAAAGCTTTTGCAACCAACATTACCGCCTCCCATGAATTGCGCCATTCACTGAATAATATATGCGAGTCATTCTGTGGTTGAATTCCAACTTGACTTGGTGGGACGGATAGCGGGGCTTGTAGATCACATAAGCTATGTCGGCGGGTGTCTTGTGTCCAACAAAGTTTGGCCAAGCCGCTGAGGAAGAGGTTAGACACTTTTTATCAAAATTGGGAGACGATGGGGTGGCAGAGAAGAATCCATCGTTTCATCTGCTCACCAGGAAACGAGTTATTCTCCCTTTTATTTATATATGTCATGTTGAAGTATTCTGGAATACCATATACATTTATAAGAATTATACAAGATTTCTTTGAAGAAGCCAAATGTAGAATAATGTATAAAGTCAAATTGTCAGACTCATTTACAGTTCAAACTGGAAGCAGACAGGAGTGACTGCTATCTCGAGCGATCTTTCTCGTGGTCATGGATTGGGTGGCCATGTTCCTCAGGGAATCAAAAGTATAAATTATGATGATGATGAAGATCTTACGTGAGATGCTGCTTATAAAATGTTATTTTACCTATTATATGTCCCACTTAGCTGACTCTTGATCTGTGTGAATAAACGGATGTATACACTGCCCTGAGTTAGAAAACACCCTGAGTTAGAAAACATTTAATCTGTAAGGATTGGACTGCACAGCTTTGGGCCTCACACTATCTGGATGTGTTCCAATTCTTGTCTCTGTTAGACTGCACTATGTTCCTCATACGATATGCTCCCTGTCTGGTTGTGGACCAGTTCATGTCCCTTTAAAACACAGATCCCTTTCTGAAACCATTTAGGCCAGGTTGAAGAAAGGTGTGCATTTGTGTTTGTTTGTAGGTTGTTATTTTTGAGCATGTGTGTGTTTTGTTATGTGTGTTTGTTATTTTGTTTTCTTTGTGGGGCGAGGGGGGGGGGGGGATAACTTTGATTAGGGTTCACAATCCAAAGAAAGTGAGCAAGTTTTTAGAATACCATCTATTGGTTACAAGCACCCGGAATCGAACCCTTGCAGTGACTTCGGCTTTTGCAATGGTAAGATAAGGTACACGTGGTCCATAGCAGATACTGCGGTCGGGGATGGATTGTCAGATTACTTCATTACCCAAGAAGACGATCTGTTTATGAATTTATGTGGCCAGTCTCCTTCCTCGCTACTTTTCCTCCCATTCAGTAAACTATGTATCTCTTTACAGCTCGATCAAATTTGAGCATGTTTAATACAAACCCAACCTGTGCACTGCGGCTGCCTGGACAAACGGCCTACATTCCTCATACAAAAATATTGTCTCTGCGAACTGCAGTAATAGAGTAGCGGCGTAATCATTGTTTTGAAGAAAAAAATATACTTAAAATAAGTTGTTCATCTAAATCAAAACCTCTCTACGCACGATGTGGCCATGTGCTAAATACCATTTGAGATCGTCTGGTTTTAAACGTTGTTAATGAGATACCACCATTGGGTGCATGTCGCCCTCTCACAGCCTCCGGTTTGGCCACATCGAGGCCAAACTGCTGAGTGCTCAAATCGCGAAAGTGGGAGAGGTGTCAATTTTGTAAGAATATTTTTTTATAAGATGGATGGAGTATTTTTTAAGAAACCTGGATAACAATTTTTCATTACAGGCACGCGACAGACAAGATAGATCGTTGAGCGTTTAGGTTTCTAGGCACTTTACTTCTTTTTCTTCTTCTTTTTCTATTTCTCCTTCTTCTTATTCTATTCTAATACTTCCTCTTCTTGTTCCTGCTCTTCTTGTTCTTATTCTTCATCTTCTTCTTTTTCTTCTTCTTATTCGTTTTCTTCTTGTTCTTGCTCTTCTTATTCTTCATCTTCTTTTTATTCTAATACATCTTGTTCCTGCTCTTCTTGTTCGTTTTCTTATTCTTCTTGTTCTTCTTATTCTTCTTGTTCGTTTTCTTATTCTTCTTGTTCTTCTTCTTCTTCTTCTTCTTCTTCGTACGCAGTCAGACAGTAACCATTATTTTTTCGAAAAAAGCGGCGGTCATCCTGAGGCTCTCGCCACTGCCATAGAGCTTGTCTTGCAGTTCCACTGGTAATGGCCACATCTGCTCTCTCTGATTCTCGTATGTCAGGCAGTTCTGCAGCAGATGTTCAGCGGTCATTTTACCAGTACCGCACGGGCATTCGTCGGTACACCCTATCTTCAATTTGTTGAATAGGTGGTACCTCAGTCTGTTGTGGCCAGTGCGAAGTCTGAAGACAACGACCTGCTCTCTTCGGTTCAACTGGTAATAGGCATCGTTTTTGGTGTAACCAGTATCTTCGGTTTCCCATTTGGTCATGTATCTGGCTTTGATAAGCCGTTTTGACTCTTCGTACGTCATACTGGTATCTGTTTGTGGTAGTCTTGCACCTTCTTTTGCCAGTCTGTCTGCCTCCTCGTTGCCTTGGATGTTGCAGTGTGACGGAACCCACTGTACCACTACCCTTTTTGGTGCGGACTGCTGGCACAGTTTGCAGAGTGCTGCTCTTAAGTCATTAAGCTCAGTGTTTTTCTGGCTTTTTAGTGCTGTGACTACGGCGAGAGCATCTGTCAGCAGGACTACATGGCTCTCATTTTCACTGTGTGTCACCATCTCTTCCACTGCCGCCCTCAGTGCCTCTGCCTCCGCTCTGAAATTGCTTGTGTACTTACCAGTAGCGAATGACAGTGTTATTTTTCTGCCATTTGGTAGGTTCAGGAATGCTCCTGCCCCTCCATTCTGTGTAGTGTTTGTTACAGAACCGTCGGTGTATGCATGGGTCCAGTCCATGCTTGGGTAGCTTTTCGTTATGAAGCTTAGGGTAGTGTCTCTCCTTTCTTTTTCAGTCTGGCAGTTTTTGTTTGCAATACCTGGTATATTTTCTACCACCTCTGGAAATATATCCTTCCTCCAGGTAGGTTTTCGTACAGTAGTGATGGGTTTTGGTGTTGTTAGTGTGTTTATGGGATCTTCGTGCATCTTTGCTTTGGATATTTCTGCAAAGTTTCTCCGCTTTAGTTTCCCATTTCCCAAATTGTTTAGTCTCTGGTACATTGGATGGTCCGTCAGTCTTCGGAGTTTCTCTGACTGCAGCTGGGCTCTGCAGTCTCTTCTATCGGTCATGGATTGCAGTTTTGTAATCTTTTCAAGTTCTACAATTGGCGTTGACTTCATGCCACCTGTTATAATTCTCATGGCTTGGTTTTGAAGTTTGTTAACTTTATCGAAGTTCGCCTTCGCTGCTGTTGTCCATGCCGCAATGCCATACTCGAGAACTGGTCTCACTCTTCCAGTGTACAGTTTCTTTAGTATGCCTTCGTCTGCTCCCCAGCTTGTGCCAACAAGTTTCCTCATGATTGCCATACTTTCTCTGGCTTTCATTCGGTTTCTCTCAATCTGACTTTTCCATGTCATGCGCCGATCAAATGTGACTCCCAGATAGGTTGGGTTGTCGTTTGGCTGCAGGATTTTGCCATTTAGACTTAATTTGGTACTTTGGGGTTTTAATGAAAGCGAGAATATTGTGCATGTTGTTTTCTCCTCGTTTATTTTGACCAGCCATGAGTTCGCCCACTCTTCCAGCGATGTTAGGGCCGTCTGCATCCGATTTCTTGCTATGGTGAGATTCTTTTCAGAGGTCCACATAGCCAGATCGTCTGCAAACATTGAGCTATGGACTCTTCTTGGTATATTCTCTGTAATATCGTTTATATATACCAGGAAGAGTGTGGGTGACAATACTCCCCCTTGGGGTACTCCCTGCTCGAGTGTCACCTTTTTGCTCATCTGCCCTTGTACTTGGACTCTGGCCGTTCTTTGTTTGAGGTAGTGGTTGATCCACTTGTACATCTTCCCACAGACATCACTTCTTCTTAGCTTGACTCTAAGTCCATCCTTCCAGACTTTGTCAAATGCCTTTTCCAGATCCACCCAAACAGCTACTGTGTGTTTCTGTGCCTGGTAGGCATCTTCTATCTCTTGGGCTATGAGGATGACCTGGTCCTCAGTGGATCTGTGCTGTCTGAAGCCGGCTTGCTGTGGTATTAGTATTCGTTTTTCTTCCAGATGCCACATCAGTCTGGTGTTTATCATCCGTTCCATCAGCTTGCCGACACAGCTCAGTAGGCTGATGGGCCTGTATCCATTTGGATCTGTTTTATCCTTTCCTGTTTTTGGTACTGGTACCAGTATTGCGTCTTTCCATGCCTGGGGTACAATACCCCTTTTCCAGCTTTGGTTCAGGACTGATAGTAATTTCCTCTTCGCTGTTTGGCCCAGCCCCATTAGCATTTCGTTTGTTATCCCGTCTTTTCCGGGAGATTTCCTTTTCTTTAGTGTTCTCATAGCCTCTTTCTTTTCGCGCATTGTTAGTTTGGCCATCATGTGCTCTTCAGGAGCCGTATTTATGTTTTCGTGTCCCTTTAGCTCTTCGCTAATGTCTGTATGCTTATCTGCAGGGACCTCGATGTGGTTTGCTCTGGCATAGTGATCGACAAAGGCGTTAGCGGCTTTCTTACCTGTGATCAAGTTCTCGCCCTGCTTGATAGTAATTTGTTTATTTGACGGGGTTTCGTCGTTCATGGCTCTGACTAGCTTCCATAGCTTGTTCCCGTCTTTGTCCAGGTTTAGACTTTCCGTTTTATTTTTCCAGCTTTCTCTTGCTGTTTGCCTGAGAGTGTGTTTGTACTTCGCCGCGGCGGCTTTGAGGGCGATGTTTGCCTCCATGGATTTTTCTCGCTCTGCCATGTTCCTAGCATTTGTTACTGCATCTTCCACTTTCTGCAACTCATCATTCCAGTAGGGCTTATAGTTTTTCCTAGCTCCTCTTGGGATGGTTTCAGTGGCGGCTTGCATTATTGCCTTGCTTAGGCTCTCTACCATGGGCTTCATTTTTTAGTGTCGTGTGTTGATGGTTTCACACAGCCCATCTGTCAGGATTGCAAATCTGTCCCAGTCGGCTCGTTTGTAATTCCAACGTGGGAGCGGTTTTGTTTCCTGTGGGCCTACTGCCATGTCAATGGTTAGCCTGATCGGCCTGTGGTCGCTACCTGCCAGTTGGTTTAGCACCTGGCGGTCTATTTTATGGTGTATGTCCTGTGTGGAGAAGGCCAAATCTGGAGTCGAGGTGGTGTGCCATGTTCTTGAAGAGAAGCTAGGGCTATCCTCCGGCCTATTGATTAGGGAGAGATTTGCATCTATCTCCCAATCTTCCACTTCGTCACCTCTGCTGTCTGTGTCAGAGTATCCCCATCGCTCCGAGTGGCTGTTGAAATCTCCAACTACTATGCAGTTGGAGTCTCTGACCTCCATACTCGAGAGCGATAGGTCTCTGTTTGGTGGTCCGTACAGATTGAAAATGCGGAGCTTCGTCTCTTGAGCCATTATGTCAACTCCTACAATTTCTGCTTGTCCGGTGTGATTGACAGATACCGCGCTACTCGGTATGCAGTTTCTGGTCAGTATCAGGACCCCTCCTTTGTGGCCTTCTCTATCTAGACGGAAGGTCTGGTATCCTCTGATTGAGAATTTATTATTATTGTTGAGGTGCGTTTCCTGGATACATGCCACGTCAATCTTACCTTCATGCAGGTGGTGTGTTAGGGAAAGTTTTTTGTTAATGACTCCCTCCGCATTCCACTGTAGTATTTTGAGGGTCTTGAGGTTTTGGCCAATAGAAGTTGCCCCATAGCCATGTGCCTTGACTCCACGACACATGGGTGGGTGACTACCAGTAGTCGAGGGTGGGCCCCTTCGAGGCGTGGGGCCCGGCACTATCGCTGCCTGGCGGGACTCCGCAGGATGAGCGCCATGCGTTTTTCTAATAGGTTGTACTGCCATCATACTGTGATTTACGTTGCACTGTTTTGTTAGGCTTGCGGCCCCGTGCATCCGATTTCAAGAGGCGTTTCTGTAGGGATGCCCTCCTTAGCCTTTGGCTGTCCCCAGCCTATCTGCAAGGCAGCAGTTGTTTATGATCAGAGTTTTCTCTCTTATGGAAGTTGTCTTACTAGACTGTCGAGTCTTCGCTACTCGTGTCTATAGGGTGCAATGATGATATGTCAGATGATATATGAGATGGACTGGTTTACCCGGAAGAGAGGCAGTCCAGTGTGTCTGTATCCCAGGATCGTCACGTCCTGCCAGAAACGTAGCATTTGCATGTGAGTGGGGTATCTCTTTTTCCTTTTATTCTCTTGGCTTCTATGCAGGGATGGTACGCCTAGCATTCCCCGCCACCTGGGGTGTTGACACAGTGGGGCAGGTGTGCAATGTCCGCTGGTCTGCATCTCTTCTGCGTCCAGCATGATAGTTATATGGCTGATAACGTACAGAGGTAGATATAGTAGCCGGAGTGCATTTAGCCAGAGGACAAGCCTGGTAATGTCACAGAGATGTTGTTCGCCTGGTGTGCGGACAACTCTCATGGTCAGTGGTTGAGTCTTGACAGTTCACAGTGAGGTGGCTGCTCTACTGTTTTCGACACCCCGACCAGGTACTAAGTCTTTGGTTGGTGGTTTCGCACCCCATCGTCGTATAAGGTGAGTATCAAGCAGTTGTCCGCCCGCTTTGATTGGCGGACGGCAAGGACCTCTTTCTGTGGCTCTACCTGATAGGGCTGGGGCGCAAGCCCCAGGTCCCGAGCATGTAGGAGCCTCCCATTGCAGTGGTGCTGAGATTTTGGGCGGGATTGCAGCTTACAAGGGTTCGGCCGTAATCCCCACATGGTAGCCTCGCGCCCTTGGCTTATCAGCCTGGTACGTGAACCAAAGTGTCTGCGGCTCCTCTCGATTTGAGCTGGTTTTCCGTATCAACGCCCTGTCATTTGTAGGGTAAAACTGACCTGTCTTCAGATGGTCTATTTCCAGCACCCGTTCACTATTTGGTCAGACGAATTTATTGAGGGCTTTTGTTTGTCAATGACCAGGTATTTGGAATCTGCGGTTTCTGCGGAGTTAAACACGATTTCCGTAGCGTTCTTTCATTTGAGTGTTGTAGAGCTGACTTGTCATCCGTGAGTCTAATACCAGCGTACGTTCATTATTAGACCCAAACGGCAGTGCTCTCGATTTGTCAGTTGTTCTACAGTATTGGCGTGTTCAGTCAAATTAAGCCGCAGGTTCCACACCTGGTGGTGCCCTTCCGTCAATTCCCTTAGCGAGACAATCTAGTTTCTTAGGGGGTAGCCCCAGATTTTCGAGGGTCTAATTCCAGCACATGTTCTCTATTAGACCCCACGAAGGTGTACTTTTGATAGTCATTCTGCAGTATTGGCGTGTTAAGTTAATTTAAGCCTCAGGCTCCACTCCTGATAGTGCTCTTCCGTCAATTCCTTTTTCAGAACACTGGGTGCAGACCAGACGGGGCCACAGGGGGCATAACCCCAGATTTCTGAGGGTCTAAATCCAGCACCAGTTCCATATTAGACCCCAGAAGAGTGGTTTCGGCATGTCAATCATTTCAGTGTTGGCCGTGTTGAGTCAAATTAAGCCGCAGGCTCCACTCCTGGTGGTGCCCTTCCGTCAATTCCTTTAAGTTTCAGCTTTGCAACCATACTTCCCCCGGAACCCAAACACTTTGGTTTCCTGGAAGCTGCCCGCAGAGTCATCGAAGCAACTCCTGCGGATCACTAGTCGGCATCGTTTATGGTCAGAACTACGACGGTATCTGATCGTCTTCGCGCCTCTGACTTTCGTTCTTGATTAATGAAAACATTCTTGACAAATGCTTTCGCAGTAGCTCGTCTTGCGGCGATCCAAGAATTTCACCTCTAACGCCGCAATACGAATGCCCCCGTTTGTCCCTGTTAATCATTACCTCCAGTTCCGAAAACCAACAAAATAGAACCGAGGTCCTATTCCATTATTCCATGCACCATTATTCAGGCAGCCGAGGCCTGCTTTGAACACTCTAATTTTTCAAAGTAAACGCGCCGGCCCCCCAGGACGCTCAGCGAAGAGCACCCGTGGGAGAGAGCCGGCAGACGGTAGGGCAGGAGACAACGGGCAGTGAACCGGCGCGAGCCGGACCGCCCGCCTGCGCCTGACATCCAACTACGAGCTTTTTAACTGCAACAACTTTAATATACGCTATTGGAGCTGGAATTACCGTGGCAGCTGGCACCAGACTTGCCCTCCAATCTTCTTGTTCTTCTTATTCCTCTTCTTTTCCTTGATCTTCTTCTTCTTCTTCTTCTTGGTGTGTACACTGATTGACTGACACATTGGATCGCAAATACATGTCCCCAGTAATGCGTATAAACTATATTAATGATGTTCTATTTCGCATCTATATTAAAGTGTATCGTGTCCTCTCTCTTTGTCCTCATCTGTCGTTTGTCGTTTTTCCCGGAAAATTGTATTAAATGCATTGTGATCCAAATCCCTGTCTGGTGACGTTCCTCAACGTTGTTGGCGATGTCCTTCTTCACTTTAAAGTGTCTAGTATCTTCCTTCTATGTCGTTGCTTGTGTCTTTCTTCACTTTAAAGTGTCTAGTATCTTCCTTCTATGTCGTGTTTCTTCACTTTAAAGTGTCTAGTATGTTCCTTCTATGCCGTTGCTTGTGTCTTTCTTCACTTTAATGTGTCTAGTATCTTTCTTCTAGGTCGTTACTTGTGTCTTTCTTCACTTTAAAGTGTCTAGTATCTTTCTTCTAGGTCGTTACTTGTGTCTTTCTTTACTTTAAAGTGTCTAGTATCTTCCTTCTATGTCGTTGCTTGTGTCTTTTTTTACTTTAAAGTGTCTAGTATCTTCCTTCTATGTCGTTACTTGTGTCTTTCTTCACTTTAAAGTGTCTAGTATGTTCCTTCTATGTCGTTGCTTATGTCTTTCTTCACTTTAAAGTGTCTAGTATCTTCCTTCTATGTCGTTACTTGTGTCTTTCTTCACTTTAAAGTGTCTAGTATCTTTCTTCTATGTCGTTGCTTGTGTCTTTCTCATTTTACCGGAAATAGTATGTCATAATATGATCTGATTGACTGTCTCTAATAATTTGATGACATTCTTCCGTTGTGATGATTCGTCTTTTCGTTCCAAATGAAGCATAGGGCCACTATTATAGCTGTCCTGTTTGAAGGAAGCATGTATCCGTTCATCTGCTGTGTCGGTTTCAATAGCAATGGTTTGAATGATGAAGTTGCTAGCTCTTTGCACATTCATCATCAGTCGTTCTCTTCTATATTTTTGGAGGTTACAGTGGCTCTATTTTTTTCAACCTGGGCATCACTCGAGTGACGTTCTTATCTGCTGTTACACTGAACTGGCTAGTATTTTCACTTTTGTCCCCTTCTCCTTTCTCAGAAATTGAACCTGCGTCATTGTGTTTCAAATTCCCGGTGGTGTTCATAAATCGTTTGGCGAAGTTATTATGTGCCATCATGCTTGTATAATAGCCATTTTTAGTCATAATTGACTATAGGAAGAAAGTGGAGAAGACTATTAAAGCCTTTGAAGTGTGGGTTTTCAGAAGACGTACCAGTTTCTTGGAAATATAAGAAAACAAATAGTGAAATCATGGAACAACTCAAGCTGAAGAAGACGCAACTGAAGGTAATAAAAAGCAAAACAACTGAATATGTTGGTCGTGTCAAAAGGCATGGTAGTCCGCTGAAGGTTATATTTGATGGAAGAGAGGAGGGCAAGAGAGACAGAGAGCGGCAGAGGTACAGAGGTACATCAAAAGGTAGTCGGGATATAATCTGACTGAATGTACTAACTGAAGATCCATTGCCGTAAGCCACCGATGATGATGAAGATGATAACGATGATTATGAGAATGAGGGTGATAAGACTTATTTTTGTTGTTGTTGTGTTCATTCTTTTTTGCGTCGTTGTCATTTCACATCTCCGTGTTGCATACGCTTCTTTTCACACAGCACGAAAGGGTTCTTCATTGTACATCCCCACTTGGTCTTCATCAGGGCTCTTCGGTGTACATCCCCATTTGGTCTTCATGAGATCACTTCCATGTACATCCCCACTTGGATCGGTCTTCATCAGGGGTCTTCAGTGTACATCCCCACTTAGTCTTCATCAGGGCTCTTCAATGTACATCCCCACTTGGTCTTCATCAGATCTCTTCAGTGTACATCCCCATTTGGTCTTCGCCAGGTCTCTTCAATGTACATCCCCATTTGGTTTTCACCAGGGCTCTTCAATGTACATCCCCACTTGGTCTTCATCAGAGCACTTCAGTGTACATCCCCACTTGATCTTCATCAGAGCACTTCAGTGTACATCCCCACTTCTTCTTCATCAGAACTCTTCAGCCTGAGCGCTATCGACCATTAGTGGGTGATTTTAGCTTTCATATGGTCGTTTGCAGAATAATAACATTAAAAATACAACCTCGGGAAACTATCGCAGAATATCATAAAATCAACAAACATACAAATTTTGAAAATCTGTGTTTTTCATGTGGCAGCAGGTAGCTGTAAAACATGGACAGTTACCAAAACCTCGAGCTCTTCCAGTCGAAATGGTATTGAAAAAATACAGCTGACCGAAAAAAGCAGACATTCGGCAATAATTGGACACAGAGGAGAACTGGTTCATTAATGTCATAATGATCATAAAATTGAAATACTTTGGCCACATCAAAAGCTACAACTGTCTTCTGAGAACGGCAATGGAATGTATGGTGCCAGGCAAGAAGGGCAGAGGCAGACCAAGAAGACGAAATCACCAAGATGTCAAGGAATGCTTGTGCACGATTGTGGAACAATCTGGAGATGTAACTAGAGATTGAGTATCTTTCAGACGGGCTGTGATGGGAGCGAAGTTCTGCAAAGGACATAATAATTATAATAATGTTCGATTAGGCGTAAAAAGCCGTTGCGTCAAAGGCCCATTGCGTCAAAGGCCTGTTGCGTCAAACGGTCACTACTATCCATGTCCAACAGCCAAGGATATGTTCATGCGTAGCGTGTCCACCGAAATCCCTACAGACTCTCCTGGTGGAGCCGAGTACTCCGCTGCCAATGTTTGTGTCAGGCTTTATGTGTCTGGCCGTGTCTAACTCCCTGTTGTTTTGTTTTGTTCCGCCCCCGAGACATCTGGATTGTGTCCACCTCAACGTGACCCTTGCTGTACTGAGAATTCGAGGTTGGGAGAGGTATCGTGTCACCTCCAGTAAAGGGGATAGGAGGAACGTAGCTTCAGTCCGAGCAGAAAGGTCCTTCAATAGTGGTAACCTGGAGTGAATTCTTGGGTGCAGTTAAGCGGAACGTCGAACGCCATTTTGGACGGGCTTCCCACGATTTAAGCCAGGCATGAAATGCAGCGAAAAGCAGCATAACAAACAAGATAACCGATCGAAAGCACATAGATTCCACAGATTAAAGTCCTTTATACCACCTGGTGAAGAAGTTGTGAATTATAATCAGAACAGCAACCAGCAAATATCAGAAAAGGCACAAACAGCGGAGCGAGTCAAGAACGCGACCATTCAGGCGCCGCCATCTTACTTGTAGGACATGCCACATGATATTGGTGTACATAAAACATCCAAAATACACTGACTCGGTTGACGATCACGAAATTTTATTCAATTTATATTTTAGTGGGCGGTAATAAAAATTTACGCTCAGAAAAGTTATAAAAGTGGGAGCCAGCTATAACAAGGTATGACGAGCCCTGGTCTACAACTTCATATTCCCAGAATTTCAGGTTGATATCCAGAGCCTTCAAACCACGCCTACACACATCCTTGAATCAGCTATAGTCGGTCGACAGTCCTTTTGCTATTTTCCCACACTCTCTGGTATCTTCCCTTTTTGTCAATCAGCTTCTTGTTCTAGAACTTGTATATGATACAATGTGCTCCTCTTTTCATAGCACGTACCCCCATTCCTTATCCTACCTACCCCCCTCCGGCCCCTCTTTCAGCCTTTCATAAAAGTGGACTGCTTGTTCATGACCAGTTCATAATAAGTGCGTGTTTGTGCATTGGTTACCCATATTAGCAGCTCTTCCTTATCTCATTAATCAATATGGATGTCCATGGGATCATAGTCTTTTTCTGTCAAACCACATATGAGGTCCATTGGAAGTTGAGAAACTGAAACGAATTTGCATTATAGTTATACACACCCACACTCACCAACACACACATACACACAACCACACACACAGACACACCCACACATACACACACACAGAGTAGGAAAGACGATTAGGCGAACTATGATCTTTGTCAAGAACAGGTCTAAAGATCAAATGGTTAAAAGTACCAGCTACGTTAGTAATGTCAGTGCAAAATCATATATAAACAAAGCAATATATCAGAGAAAGCACTTAACAAAATAAAGTACATTTAGCTAAATAAAGTACATTTAGCAAAACAAAGTACATTTAGTAAAACAAAGTACATTTAGCAGTACCAACATACATGAAATTAACAAGCTGAATGAAACACGATTCTGCAAGAAAAAAAGCAATTTCGACTATAAATTACTAACAAAAAAATGTGTCAGCAATGATTTGTTCTGTTTTTATTTGCCGAGTCCTTGATTAAGACTTGCTTATGCCAAAAACAAAAGTATGTCCATGGTATTCATCTCATGTAACACTGATTGATTTTAATGTTAATTTTCGTTTTTATGTATGCTGAATGTGGCAGAAGTATATTTTTTAGAAATGATCATTCCTTCTCCCTTCTTGATATTTAGAATTCGCCTTTTTCAATTTCATTTAACTTCTGTTGAGTATATTTGTTGTGGTTCTCTTCTTTGCCATTAAGGTAATGTCATCAGCTTTCTGCATGTTATTCTTTGTCTACGATAGACTTTTCTGGCATTTCATGCATTGAATGTTATTTTCAGAGTACAGAAAGAACAGACCAGATTATAGTACATGTCACTGCCAAACTCCTAGTTGCGTCTGCTTGACAGTTGATATTATATTCACAATCGATGAATTTCTAATTTTGTTTTCTTCTTGTCTTCTCATTTTTCACTCAAACTGGAGTATATGGTCACCACTGCAGTTGGCCTACATTTAGAAACTTGTTACAAGTACTAGGCATGCCTGTGTTCGCAATATTGGTGTATGTAGTAGTCTATTTCACGCGTTGATGCAAATCTCTTTAGTCGCCTTTTACGACATTCATATAGAGACAGCGAGCCTAATCATTCCTTCACAGTAAGAGGATCCACGATCCACTAGCGGAATTTATTTTGCTGTGATATATTAAGTTCTTAAATAATGTTCTCTTGTCTTTATATTTAAAATCTGCTTCGTTCGTTCTCAAACTCCCGTTCATAGATTGACTGCGATATTTGCACTTTTCGGTCGAACACATCCGTCTTCAGCTGACATTTTCAACCCCTTCTGCTTAGACCGTCTGCCCTGCTGCAGCCTGTTATTCCGATCACCAGGTGGACGTGAAGAAGGTTCTTGGCAGCTCTGTGTCGCTAGCCCTGAATCTATTTTAAATGACTTTTATTAATTCTTTTCAAATACAACTTTAAATGCCTTGTTTTTACAGCATTTGCATTATAATTTCCTTTTAAATCACGTAGAAACAGAGGAGTGAGAGAGAGAGAGAGAGAGAAGGGGGGAGGGGTATATTGATGTGTAGCTTGATAGATGAATAGATTGGAGATTTTAAAAAAAGGAAGCGAGAGAAGGGGGACAGAGAAAGATGTGTTTAAATAAGAGACACAGAAATGACAATTCAGTAACATAAATAAATAATTGGCAGTCAGCTTTGGATCGCTGACTGTTGCAGCTCATGCACTGCTCATCATCTTGATCTCTTTTTCAAATCGATAATACAAAACTTGTATAGCTTCTTATGATAACCATATCGAACAAGGAACTGATACGCTAGTCCAGTCAGGCACAACATACTGACAAGGACGTCGTGTCAGGGCCAAAACACTGACCAAGACCACAATCTCTCTTCCATGTAGCGTTCCCTGGAAACAGGATGTTTTCAAGGCAGCCTGGTTGACGAGATGTGGATCGATGTAATCCCCGTAGCAGTGAGCATCGCGCAGATGAAGCCAAGCATAACACAACCGCCTGGAGGACAGCGGCTCACCTTCATCAGCATGCTCGGGAGGTGAGGAAAGCAACTACAACCTGCTACTTATCGTCATGTTTTAGGGTCCACAATAGAATAAATTTATTCATTTTGAACATTAAACAACAACAAACAACAACAACCTTATCGAACGTCCTATCGTAGTTTAAACAGCACATTATTTTACTTCTAACTATTAACTCATTTCTGTTAGTGTTTCTTTAATGTATATATATATATATATATATATATACTTAGATTACTTGGAATCCTGGTATTCAGAAAGGCGTGTTAATGTCTGTTGCCAGGTAGCCTAATGATTCGGTTATATGTAGTAGTTATGTTACAACATCCTGCGGCTTACTAGGCCTGGTATGAAGATACAAATAATGAGGGTAAATTTTTAACTAGTTTTTGTCTGCGCAGCGGCTGTTAAGCGTACTCTTTTCGATTTCTAATTGCCATGGGTATTTTTAATTTACTAGACACGCAAGTCCGATCTCACTACTCAGAGATCAGTGGCCCGATCTCACTATCCAGAGATCAGTGGTCCGATCTCACTACCCAGAGTTCAGGGGTCCGACCTAACTACCCAGAGATCAGTGGTCCGATCTCACTGCCCAGAGATCAGTGGACCGATCTCACTATCCAGAGATCAGTGGTCCGATCTCACTACTCAGAGATCAGGGGTCCGATCTCACTACTCAGAGATCAGTGGTCCGATCTCACTACCCAGAGATCAGTGGCCCAATCTCACTACCCAGAAATCAGTGGTCCGATCTCACTACTCAGAGATCAGAGGTCCGATCTCACTACTCAGAGATCAGGGGTCCGATCTCACTACCCCGATGTCAGGGTCCGGTCCAATCTCACTACCCAGAGATCAGGGGAATTTTAACCAGAAAATCCACGTGAAAAATCACGGTCTCAACCGTGATTCGAACCCGTGACCTCCGGCACTCGTGGCGGTTATATACTAGTATATAAAGTTTTACAACAAACATACCTAAATGTATTTATTTGCACGAGAGCAGCAAGAAACGTTGACGGTGTTTCGACTTATCAACATCAACAAATTCAAAGGCCGCCGTCCACCGTAGACGATGATGGCATAATTTATTTTGCTAGTGCTACTTTTAGTAAGGATTAACTGCGCTACTTTTCATCGTCACTCTCTTGTCTCGTGCCGCTCGACCACAGTGGCAAGTCAAGGACAAGACGACTAGGGGGCGACTACAAGATGCAGGGGACTCCGCATCAAGCACCCATGAAAAAGACAGCGGAGTCCCGAGTCGAAGCCACACCACCTGATCACGAGGCCGACGGATTAACAACTTTGCCACGGACTTATCAACGAGCGATAATAAAATGCACATTTTCAAGGCTTTTAGATGTTGATACATCCGTGTGTGTCTGTTATTATTCCCATATATATATACAAATTAATATGGCAATGCTGAATAGATATTTCAGATGTGGGTTGGTCGACAGAAAATATGAAAACTACGGTTTATATATCTATATATATATATATATATATATATATATATATATTATATATATATATATATATATACATATATATTGCTAAATAAATATTACAGATGTGGGTTGATCGACAGAAAACTACGGTTTATATATATATATATATATATATATATATATATATATATATATTTATATATATATATATATATATTTATATATATATATATATATATATATATATATATATATATATATATATATATATATATATATAAACCGTAGTTTTCATATTTTCTGTCGACCAACCCACATCTGTAATATATATTCAGCATTGCCATATTAATTTGTGCACTGTATGTACAAACATAATGACCTACATTGACTTCGAGCCAATTTGATTAAAATTAAGCAAAACACTACGGACTGTATTTTCCGAACGACAAAGCGCACGTCACTAACAAACGAACAGACAGTATTGAGCAACCTTTTCTAACGTCTGCAAATCAATATATGTGTATTTAGGAGTCAAAGTAGTTATAACTCACAAGGTGGTAAATGAGATAACGAGTGATTTTCACCAGACGTTTTATTATTATGGAAAGAACCAAAGCTGTGTTTTTTGGAAGTTATTTAGTAACAAACGCTTTCAAGAACAGGCCCAGGGAAACATTTCTTTGATAATCATCTTCTTCCAGCATAAATGTTAGCAAACATAAAGATTTCGTGCACTGCGTCTCAAATAGAAAAACAAATATTCTATGCCCAGTAAGAACTTAGCAGGTAAACATAAAGATAATTTAGTCTGCGCCCAGTCGATAGAGTGATACGTGAAGGCCGGTAAGAGATATAATAAGAGAGGTAAGAAACACTGTACTCGTCTTTAACGCACGAAGAAATGTTGCAGTAGCCGGTGTCGGAATGAAATGAAACCAAATGTAAGAACAATTTGGCGAAAAGTATTTACGAGGGTAAGTCAGTAAATATGCCACAAATAGCTTTTAAGAAGAAGATAAATGGGATACCAACTTCAACATCACTTACGTTGTCCCTCATTTCTCAATATATGTTTCATCAACACTGATATACTTATCCAACCTCTTTATCGGTGCCTCAAAACATGCAGTGTAGAAGTCTTTGGTCTGCTGTCTCACCAAAACATGCATCGTAGACGTCTTTGGTTTGCTGTCTCACCAAAACATGCATCGTAGAAGTCTTTGGTCTGCTGTCTCACCAAAACATGCAGCGTGGAAGTCTTTGGTCTACTGTCTCACCAAAACATGCATCGTAGAATTCTTTGGTCTGCTGTCTCACAAAAACATGCAGCATAGAAGTCTTTGGTCTGCTGTCTCACAAAAACATGCAAGATAGAAGTCTTTGGTCTGCTGTATCAGCTAGATTTGCACTTCGCGTTCAAACTCTTCGTCAAAACATCTCTTGCCAAGGTGGGACTATACATTATGCTATAGGCTAAAACTTGTGAACAACCTATTGCAGTTAGTACACTGTCTTTCGTTACTTGCTTGTACCTCATCTTCCCCATCCCTTACACAGATTCTTCTGCTTCAATCTGAACAGGGCGAGGTTGGACTTCATCAGCAATTTGTGAGCGTCTTTGAGACAAATTGATCGACCCAGTTACCCACCGCTTTACGTGACAAGCACGACTCCATGTATTCTAGCATTTGCAGTGTCGGTTTAATAACATTGGCTTTACGGGATGGTGTTGCTAGTAGCATGCACATCTCTCTCGAGTCGCCTTCTACGACATGCGTCTATGCGTACAGTGTTTCTGTTTTTGAAAACGGTGTCGAACCAGTTGAGTGAAGTCCAAAGCGAACACTATAGTAAACACGAGTGGCAGTAATACTGTTATTCACAAATAATAATAACAATATTACGCGTCTTGTTCAAATGAAACCGGACCTAGCTACATCAAGTGAACATCCGGACGATGTGCATGATGACGCCACTTTTTATGTAAACAGCACATACCAACCGTCAAGTTTGCAAAATGTAATATCCTCCTACTTATAGTTTCCTCAGCAGACGTTTGAAAACATAGCGCATGTGATAAGGAATCCGTCCAGAGTTGATCAGCAAGCGGTGATTCGGTTTATAACAACTGAAAGACGTTGACCAGTTGACATTCATCGCAGAATGCAGGCAGTGTATGGTGACAAAAGTGTGGCGAACGTAAGCTCCGGCGAGGGTCCACTCGAATTGCTGCATCAATTTTGTCGATGATACTTTCTGGCACAACAATATGCGTATGTTCACTTGGTGCAGTTAGGTCCGACTTCATTTGAACACGCGTCGTATTTCTCATCGTCGAAAAGTGATGACAAATGGATACAAGTCATGGTTTTGTGAAATAAATCCCAAATCTCCAATTTGATTAGCTGTTTAAATTAAATACTTGATCATTTCATGCCAAAAAAGTTGTATTTTTTTTTAACGCTGCAATTTTACAACGTGTACGCGGGCCATTTCTTGGGCTATTGCGGAATGCCGACGATCCACAGATAGTGCTGAGAAATATTACAATACATCATATACGTTTCTAGTCTGTCCTTTCTACTATGGAGTGTGGAGGTTTTCTACCATGTGGTGCAGAGGTCTTCTACCATGGAGTGTAAAGGTATCCTAGCGTCGGTGTAGAGCACTTCTTTTCTTGTTTATTGTAACCAATAGCTTCTACAAGATGTGATTGTTGACGGTATGCTCAATACTCTATAATTGCCACATACAAAATGTTTTTAGGTTACAGAGCTATTATTCTTTTGTTCCTTTTCGTCTCCGCCTAGTTGTTTTTTGGGGGGTTTGTTTTTTGTTGTTGTTTTTTTGTTTTTGTTGGCGTTCGCCTTATTTATTTATTCCTCAAGGCGGTGTGCGTTGCACTATGTTTTTGTTTTGCACCTGTCTGCACAGTACATCCGACTTCGGCATACATTTTATGAAAGAATCTGCTTCCTCCTACATTTTCTAAGGGTTTGCATTACCCCGAGGTAATGACCGGTGCTTTGATTGGAAGCGAACCCAGCACCTTCGTGTAATGAGGCGTGTCACTCAACCACTAGCCCACGCCGTCCCAGTTTCCGTCTAGTGAGTCACAAAATATTAACACGCGACCATATCTCCGTCTAGTGACTCCCAAAATACTAACACACGACCAAATTTCCGTCTAGTGACTCACAAAATGCTAACATAATGGCGCTCACAACATGCAAGATTTTTTCTGACTAAAATCTAACCCTATTGGTATCTGGAACGCTTCGTAGTGTGCCAGAGACGAGAAACGGATCACGGCCACACTGAGGGGTATCGTAATAGGCGACTTACTGTGTGGTCTAACCCATTTAACATTGCAAACTGCGCAATACACACACAGGCCTAAATAGGACCCGTACGGAATGAACATTTCAGAAACAATACCCCGTATAGGATACGTGATATTTTAAAGTGATCACACAAAGAAGAAAATATAAAAGAAGATTATCAAGAATAATGAGAAGCAAAAGGAACATAATAATCCCCTTAGTAGTGAACGTCGCGCAGATGAAGCCATACATAGCACAACAGCCTGGTAACCTCGGTCCACCTTTATCAGCACGCTCGGGGAATCAGGAAAGCTACTACAACCCACCACTTAACGACATTTTCAGGATCCACAAAAGAGAACACAACTTCATTGTGCACATTAAACAACAACTACAGCGTTTAATCATGTGGAAAGACATGCAACTATTGAGTTGAAAAATAAACCCAAACAAGCAAAAATCTTCCTGTATCATTATATGAATTACTTCCCCTCGGTTCAGACAAATGCTCTCCCGCCGTTTTCATTAATTATTCACACATTGGAAGCACCAGGAGAACTATTCCAAGCCACCTTTCCGACCCCGGCCAAGGTATTAACTCTGGGGATTCTGGGGGATGTTGGTGTTTTCTCTATTATCGATACTTGAACCAGTTAAGCCACACCTTTCTGCCTGACATCGATCTGTACATTCGTTGCTAAAGTGCTGGAATGTGTCGAAGTAAATGTGGTCTGGTAGCAGTCACTGCTGTCAGGGAGAATGTGTTAAAGACTTAATTGTACAAGGCCTGCGCTTCTTATGAGATGAGGGGGTCAATTCATTACCTCGCATTCTTTTCTTCATTAAAAGTAAGCCAGGCACTATGTTACATCTTAATGAACTGGTGAGGTTCGATAATGGTGATTGAACCCAAAACATTTGCCGTGAGAAGCGCTAGCACTGTACAAATATGCTACTCAGACGATCCTGATTACTAACTTAAAAACGTCACTTAGCAACCATTATTGATGAGACCGATGAGGCTCTACAAGAATAAAACTAGTGACACAGTCAAGGTGTAAGAGGTGAAGGTAAATATAAAAAAGACAGAGTAATCGTTATTGCAGGAACCCCCAAAACAGCGTACCTAGTTACAGATGGACAAATCATTTAACAGGTGACACAGTTTCTGTATTTGGGACATCAAATTACAGAAGATGTTCATTGCTGGAGCGATATAAGGGCTAGAATTGCATTAGCAAAAACAGCGTTAACAGAGAAGCGGAGAATTCAAACATCAAAACGTACGATCATCTCACTTCGTCAAAAAATTATCCTTACAATTATATGGTACGTGCCGCTTTATGGAGCAGAGTCATGGGCTTTAAACAATATAAAGGAAAGGTATTTCGAGGTCTGTGAAATGTTATCTGAGGATAGAAACGATAAGTTGGACGTAAATGATGTCGAATAAAAGGGAACTGGAGGTAATTGACGAAAAATAGGTAGCTTCTGATAATACTCCGGAGTCAGATGCTTGGCCACAATCTATGGCTCGGTGGTCCAGTACAGACCACCCTTGCGGACCAGGCGGGTGGGGCATAGGTCGACGATGGACTGATTTGATCGTTCAGGCCTGCAGAAACGGGGCAATCAAATCCTGCCACAAACTCAAAGGGGCTACAGACGAACGGAAACATTGGCATGGTACTGCTTATTCTATTGTCCAACTGCCCTTGCCAGGAGGCGTTGCAGAGAGACGGAATGCCTAGATTTCTTGTTATCGCCAGGTGGAAGGCTTGTGCTGTCGTTGGGTGTAACTTCCTGAGAGTGTCAGAGGCACCCTCGATTCATCGACGCCGTGGTCTGCTTCTTGCTCGTGGACCGGAGATCTGCATATGATATGCTCTAGCTGCAGGCTGGTCATAGGCCAAACCACTAGATTTATTGGGCTTCAGTGTAGGCATTAACTGGGAATGTCCCCATTATCTGCCTCAGCGGGGTGTTGAGGATTTAGTCACGGATTGGTTTCCTGCTGCACTTCTCACGCAGCGCAGCTTACAGCCCTGTGTCTTACTCGTACGTGTTTCTAGTAAGGACCAAGGTTGACATCGGTAATACAGTGTAGGAATAAACAGTGCATTTATCAGCCTCAAAATCGGTGAAATTTAATATTGGACATTATTCGCCTTCTGAATTTCTATATACGCTCTCTCTGTCTACTCTGTCGTCATCAGCATACTACCAAGGTATTTAAACTCATTTATTTGCTTGAATAAGAATAGCTCCAGCCAAAATGGTGGAGTACACACATCTTTCGTTTACTTACAGACGGAGTCATGTCTGTTCTTTAACATTTACAGAAAGTCAGTTACAATGTAAGACCTGCAGGAACTCCAAATAGTGTGAAAGTGTACCTACCATAGGCCCAGCAAGCCGATTGGGAATCTACAACTGGTTTTTGGATGTAATGCTAAAGTAAATAGGTAGGCGGAACACATGCACATGACATGTTACAGGGTTTCCAAAACTAGTCTATGGACTGAGTAACAGACGACGGGAATATGGACTGAGTAACAGACGATGGGGAATCACTTCTCTTCTACCAGAGGTCGTAGAGGTGATTTTGTGAATGTTTTGTGGATATTAAAGGAGGCTGCGCGGCCTATGGATGGGGCGTCCGTTTCATAATCCCAACTCATCTTGTTCGAATCACGCTCGTGTTCAGTTTAGCAGAAATGTTTTTTTTTGTCTCGCTCCTCCACGTACGGAAAGTAATGACGAACTACTGTATTGCACACTTTGCCAAGAAACTTATAACATCCAACTAGGTTGACGGTTGTTAAAAGCGACCTTCTACAAAGGACACGCTACTTATTTGTTTTTACTTGTGTATTTTAGTTTCTACGAGAGATGCTGGGATCGAGACGTAAGGCACTCGTCTCTCAAAGAACGGAAACTGCGTGGGTTCGAGCCCGGACGGTTTTAAGTCACCCCTAGTATCAAAAAGGTGCGACCAGGCGTGCTTAAATTACCTTCAGTCGTCTTGACTTATGCCCAAGGTAGTTCGGGACCAGAGAGTGATGTTGATGACCAGCGCAGCTCACCCTCACTTTAATGCAAATACAGCGCAAGTGACATCAGCAAGACAAAAACTATCTCATGAAGTCGCCATCAGCGCATGCGATGGGCAGCTAACTTATTTAAGTCTCTACAGGACAAAGTGGTAATATCCATCCCGGCCACTCATCAGTCACCTTTTCTGAATGCCTGACAGGTTACGGTGTCACTATTATTTGGTTCCTATTTCCGGCTCCAGAAACGATCGAATGTACCAAGTGGTGTGTAGATTGTAGTATTATATTTACGCTGCTACATTCCATTGATCACGGTCAATTAGTACACATCTGGTGTCGTGTTAGGTTGTAGTAGTGTATTTACGCTGCTACATTCCATTGATCACGGTCAATTAGTACACATCTGGTGTCGTGTTAAATTATAGTATTGTATTTACACTGCTACATTCCATTGATCACGGTCAATTAGTACACATCTGGTGTCGTGTTAGATTGTAGTATTGTATTTAACTGCTACATTCCATTGATCACTGTCATTTAGTACATAACTGGTGTCGTGTTGTCTCTGATAAATTCTTAAAGACATTTCAAGAGCACCATTTGCCCTTTGGTGTCTCCTATCGTCGTAGGTGACTTGTATTGTGAAGACCACATAACTCGTTTGTTTGGACTTTTGCGCAGTTAAGCTTAGCACTTATACATCCCGCGTTCGTTAATTGAGGGAATTATCGTCTGGTGATTTCGAGCAAGTGTGGAGAACACTAGACTACTGGTTATGGAAAATGTCAAATCTCTTTATAGTAGAATGATTCACAAATCTTTGTTTTGCACACATGTCACACAATTGGGTTTATATAATCTGGTTTGGAAGAAACAAGTTTAGGATCAGAGAAAGAATATGGATGCTTAAAAATAGGAAAGGCAATAAGAAGCGTACAAAGAAGAAATATTAGAAAAAGCAGAAAACTAAGAAGATGAAGAACAAACTAGAAAAAAGACGACAAAGAAAGAGGAGAAAAAGAAGATGCTGGTGAAAGAGAAATTAAAAAACAAGACAAATTATCAGCAATAATAATAAGAAGAAGTAGAAGAAGAAGAAGAAGAAGAAGAAGAAGAAGAAGAAGAAGAAGAAGACAACAACAAGAACAAGAGGACGAAGAAAATCAAAAAGAAGCTGAAGAACAAAAAGAAGAAGAACAACAAAAACAAGAAGTAGAAGAAGAAGAAAAAGAAGTAGAAGAAGAAGAAGAAGAAGAAGAAGATAAAGAAAAAGAAGAAAGATTACCAAGCATAAGAACTGGTAAAAGAATAATAAAGCCATGACAACGTCTCAATCACCCTAAACAACTTCCATCTGGTAAGTAGATAACAATCGAATTAGGCTATTAAACTAAAATGGATGCTATCGTTATCATTTACATAGTGCTATGGAAGTCAGAAAGGGGAACTACGAATAGTAACACTGCAACGTGTCAAGCATGTTGTAAAAGACGACTAGATAGTGTTCAGTCTGGACCTGGCTATACTAACGTGTAGATATGTAAGCCACGCAAACGTCTTCAGACATAACCAGGTCAGCGATGGATGACTTCACATGTATTTGTTGAAGCACTACGCTTCACAGTGAGTGGACAAGATTTTGATAGATTGATTGATTGATTGGTTCATTGATCCATTGATTCATAATCATATATTTGTCTGGTTTTTATCGCAACTTAGGACGGCCGCGGGTGCATTCCGTATGTTCATATTTGATGGCATCTTATTGAGTTCCGTCAATGAACGTCAATTGGCTTGGCTTCGTTCGTTCTCAATCTCCCACTACCAAACCATGAAAGGGCTTAAGTAGCAGAATGTAGTCCAGAGAATGGAATGCGTTGTGTCGTAGTTTACAGCTTGACTGCGATATTTGCACCTTAAGGTGCAACACATCCGACTTTAGCAAGCATTTATTTAGTACAGGGTTAGCATTCCCTCTTCGATCCCTTCTCATTAGCCAGTCTGCCCTGCTGCAGCCTGTTTTCCAGGATCAATGCGTGGAGGTATAGAAGGGTCTTGGCAGCTTTGGTTCGCTGGCCCTGACATTAGCAGTCAGCTATGGGTCACTGACCAATGCAGCCCATGTGCTTCTCAGCATCTTGATCCCGTACCTCAATTGATCTGATAATCTTCCACTGTTCTTTGCCATGTGATTCTTGGCATCCACGTTATTCTATTTACATGTGGGTTCGAATAACACGCATTTCTGGTTATACACTCCGGCTTCTCTCTGAGTGTGGGTCTTATTAACCTCATCTTTTTCTCAGTATTCTGCTGTACTTGTTGCTGTCGGGATCATTCCTGCAGATCCGTGTTTGTCATGACCTCTGTCCGTCTGATATGAAGTATACAACGAAAACACTTGTGGGAAGATACAACTAATTTGGGTAGATTTTTAGCTTGTAGTTTTGAATTTAGTCCGGGCAGCGGCCGTTAAGCCTACGTTTTCGATTTCTAACTGCCAAGAGATATTTTAACGTGTTCGACCCTGGACACGGGAAACCGATCTCACTACGCAGAGTTCAGGGGAATTTTTACCAGAAGATCCACGTGAAACAATCCCGGTCTCCACTGGGAATGGAACTCGCGACCTCCGGCACCCCGAGGCGAACACCTTGACTCGAGACCACCGAGCCCCTTAGTTGGAATTTATAAACAACGTTTTTGTTAGTTGTGAAGATTTATGGTTGCCTGAGCCAATGATGTGAAACTTGAAGCCAATGGACAACATTATGTCACTCCAGTGCGTTCAATCCAGCCCGTCCAAATGTTATTTCACAAATCCTGACAAACTTAAGGAAATACGACAAAAGTTTCATCCGGACTTCGGAAATTATGGGAATGTGAACAATCAAATGTGATATACATAATAGGTACAGATCGAACGGTTTGCGGTACACACACATTGATTCCTACACACACAAACACACACACACACAAACATACACACACACATACATACACACACACATACATACACACGCACAAACACACATACATACACACACACATATACACACATACACACACACATGATGTGTGCTCAAAATATATCCGATTAAAATTTGTTCCGAGGAAACAAATGAAGGATGGGAGTTGTCATTCTGCAGGGAGGTATAGGGGTCATTCATGCGCATGCGTGAATTTTTGTTCCTGTTCGCAGATTGCGTCAGTCGCTGACAGTCATCCTTTCGGTGTTGAGTGTAGTAAGTACCCGTCGGGTTTTCATTCACCACGAAATGACGGACAGAAATGCGAAGTGGTGTTGCATTAAATTTTGCCAGAAGCTAGGCAAAACCCAAGCGACAATCGTTAGGAAGATTCAATACGTTTTTTGTTGACGACCCGGAAACCTAGCTGCAGTCGTCACAAAGGATACATTCAGCATCGATGAGGCTGAAAAAAGAAATCAAGTCAGATGCGCAGCATTGTCAAAGTCATATTGACCGTTCTGTTTAATTGCCTTGCGGTTGTGCATCACGAGAACGCACCACAAGGTCAAAACATTACCAACCAGTACTACCTGTAGACGGTTAGGGTTTCAAACCTTCAGGTGAGTAATTGTATTTTTTCAGCCCAAATGTCGGATACTTTTTGAACACACTTCGCATATATATGAGGCGTGTTCAAATGAAAACGGACCTAACTGCATAAAGTACTATAATGAGCCAAGCTACAACAAAAACAACATAGCAATAAGTACAGAGATACCAGGAATCAGAAGACAAGACCAATACAGTGTCCACGAGCTGAAAACTTTACGACAAGTAATTATTGAGGAGAAATATAATACAAAGGAATGGACACAGGTGTACACAGATGGTTCAGCAGAAGGGGCAGGTCGAAACGAGGGAGAAGGCATATTCATAAGACACAAAAGTGGAAATATAACAGAAGAGGCCCTCCCAACAGGAAAGTCGTCCACAAACCTTAGAGCAGAATCTATGACTTTCCTGCAAGCACTGAGAATACTTGAAACAGAAAGGCAACCACCAACAAAAATAGCTGTATTCACAGACTGCAGAGTACTATTAGAGACAATTTTTTTTTTAAAAACCATACACCACTGTTATCAGAGATCAGAGCAGAACTAAGAAAACTCTAGATATTCTCAATAATAGCGGTCCAGTGGCTACCGTCCTATTGCGGAATCACAAGAAACGAGAGAGCTGGCGCCCTAGCAAAAGATAGCAGCAAAAAGACAATTTAATCATCAAGTATCATTCAAAGAGATCAAAAACATCATAATAAATTAGTATATACACCAATGGAGAGAAGACAGAAACATAAGCGGTACACCAGACCCAATTCACCAACTCAAAAGAAATTAACAAGCAACCTTATTTCACCTGAGAACTGGACAGTGCAGACTATTAGAACGTCTGTACCGACTAAAGATCTCACTAACCGATGAATGCCCATGTCGAACAGGGGGCAAGAATACTGAACACATTCTACAGAAATGCTCAACCTATATAAACATGAGATACCAGACCTGGCTAGAGGGTGCGGAGCTGAGACAAAAGCTGTGAGGGAGCCGCTCCGACCTAGTGAAGACCACAAACTTCTTCAAGGCGACAGGCCTGCAAATATAGCATGACCAAAAGATCCTGAACGTAAAGAAAAGAACTGCATCAAATAAACATACGTACGATGCGCAGGATGACGTTACTTCTGATGTAAACATTACACACCAACCGTCAAGTTTGCAAAATTTCATTACCCTCCGACTCATAGTTTCCTCAGAAGACCGTCGGAAAGATGGTGGGTGGTACGGAATCCGTTCTGATTTGATCAGCGAGCGGTAATTCGGATTCTAGCAGCTGAAAGATGTCGCCCAGTTGACATGCATCGCAGAATGCAAGCAGTGTATGGTGACAAAAGTGTGGCGAACGTAAGCTCCGGCGACGGTCCACCCAAATTGCTGCATCAATTTTGGCGATGGCATCTTCTGGCGCAATAATATGCGCCTGACCTGGTTTCTGAAGATCTTTCGTTAACTCACGTCCTTCTTTAAACATCGCTGTCCAGTTCTTCACTGATGTCTACGACACACTTTTGTCACCATACACCGCCTGCATTCTGATATGAATGTCAACTGACCGACATCCTTCAGCTGTCAAAAACAGAATTTGAATCACCGCTCGCTAATCAACTCTGGACGGATTCTGTATTACATCAGTCATGTTTTCAACGGTCTGCCGAGGAAACTATGAGTTGAAGGATAATTATATTTTGCAAACTTGATGGTTGGTATGTGCTGTTTACACCAAAAGGGACGCTATCATCCACATCGTACACATGCTCACTTGATACAGTTTGGTCCGTTTGCATTTGAACACGCCTTGAATAGGATGTTTGTTCATCACAGGTGATGAAGACTCTCTTTGTTCAGCCGTGTGAACAGTCTTTTCTCTTGCTGTGTCCGCTGAAATGGGGGAGCTGCGCGGTGATTTGGATTACAGTGAGAAAGAAACTGCGCCTTTTGCCAACCTCACTCTCTGGTCCTGTGCTACCTTTGTCCAGTAGCAAGATACTTATCGAGACGACTGGAAATAGCATATGTTGCAGATTTTTTCTCTGGGTTTACTCCCGAAGCCTTTTCCGTAAACAGGTATCCCGCAAAGCAGCGGAGGGGAAATGACATCTAACGTTGTGTGTCGTGCCTTTTCCATAACCACAAGAGGTCGTAGTGACATCACTCAACTTGTGAGTGAGTCTGGCATCTCTACCCGACTGCGTTCAGTCCATTTTAGTAGTGTCTAAATTCCTCACACGCCAATTTCGCGAAGTTCAGCCGTGTAAACCAAGCCGTGAAATACGACACAGGTTTAAGCGTAGTGCCACTCATATAGCCGATGTCCAGACCATGATAATAGGACGGAAGAAATCACACAAAAATGAACGAATTAACCGATCTAAACGGAAAACAACACTACGCTTCCGTTAACACAAGTGTAAGTCGTCGACTAGTGTGAATTCCAGACAAATCCGTGATCTGGCGACATCCATAATGAACCGAAACAGTAGAGCAATGTAGACCCACAGACAGTTACGGCGCCGACTTTGTTGCCATTTCTCGTCTCGTATTTATATATATATATATACAATCACACACACACACACACACACATGTCCACGGATCTACATTTAAAGTGCATCGACAGTTTTATTTAGTGTGGCCCAAGGGACCTGCCAAAATTGGCAGTGTGACCCATGTCTTTAAAAGGTCTGAGACCCCGCATCCGACACCGTTCAACACAGCACATGATGGTGATCCCAGGATATTATCAGACTCGTAAACTATATTCCCGGATATAAATCAGACAGATCAAAATATATTTCAGGATATAAATCAGACAGATACGATTATAATAGAGTCCTATACTAAGCCGACACAATGGTTTTGCACTTCTATAGACGCGAGTGTTAAATCCTCTTCTGCCCTTTGAGAGCTTCCCTGTAATTTTCCAAGCACGTGCTCAAGTGGTCCTCATGTCGTGCGATCAATTCTAGAAGCTGTTGGTCCGGATATTTGTGTTGACTGGATATTTTGAAGGCTTCTTATGGTGTAAATTCTGAAAGAGAAAAAAAAAATAGTTTATGTAAGTGCTTTCAACACTGACTGTTTATAAACACTAACAAACTATCTAACAACAATTAAACCATGTTCAATGAGTGAAGATATTTTGCCCCTATTATATTAAATTTCAGCTTTCTTCTGATCTCAAGGAAAACAGATCATTCACTTCTTTGTTCTCCTATCAATTATTGGAAATTGTTTATTGAGCTTTCGAAGCTTGCGTCTTAATTCTCCCTAAACAGAGTCCCCTGTGCTCTAATCGCACGAAACGAGATATTTCATTTCGGGTTAAGGAGAGGACAAATCGATATAATTATATTTTGAATAAATAAGTAAAGACTTAGATAAAGATACACTTGTAGAATTGGTGGTTATATCAAGTTTTGCGAAGGGTTAGGTTTAGGGTTAGGGTTAGAGTTGTAACATAGTTGTAATTACATCGTCTGACAGCATGTATACCATGCTTCTGTAAAAAGTGAATGTTTCTTTCTTAATCCGGGGCCAACGTTGACAGATTCAAGGTTACTAAAATGATAGATAAAGGGGAGCCAGTGGATGTTATTTATCTAGATTTTGCAAAGGCCTTTCAAAGAGTACTTCAATAAAGATTATTTACAAAGCTAAAATCACATGGAATAGGTGGGGCAGTTGCTGAACGGATTGAAAATTGCTTAACGGGAAGAAGACAGAGGGGGGGCTTAAATAAGGAGTACTCTGAGTCCTGATATCGCCCAATTGACTACGGTCTGGGGTGGAAAATGGCGCGCCTCCGCCAGTAGAAACTAGTGAGGCAAACATCTAAGCAAAAAAAAAAAAAAAAAAGGTGTGAAGTGAAAAGTGGAGTGGCACAGGGCTCTGTTTTGGGACCAATTTTGTTCTTGATATATATAGACGATTTGGACATTGATATGCAATCCAGGATTGCAAAATTTGCTGATGACACAAAACTATGCAGTGGCGTCTCATCTAAAACAGAAATGGATATATTGAGGTCGGATTTTGATAACATTCAAGAATGGTCTGTAAGCTGGCAAATGGAGTTTAATGTAGATAAATGAACAGTCATCCACGTGGGCAGATCCAATATGGAATATAATTACAGAATGGGCGAGAACAATATTAGAAAGATAGATAAGGAAAGGGACCTAGGGATTATAATATATCATAGCTACAAATTAACTAAAGAGAGGTTCAGATTAGATATTAGAAATATTTTGTAATCAGAGAGTGGTGAATGCTTGGAATGCATTGCCACAGAGGTAGTGGAGGCGGGGACAATTAATGCATTTAAGAATAAATTGGATGCGCATAGCCTCAAGAGCAAGGTAATGCAAATGAAACTGATTGTATACAGACTCTGTATCTTCACTCATAGACACTGCTAGAAGCACAAGGTCATGAGAAATGGGCTTATCAGTATGTTTTACCTGTCGCAAATTACTCTTCGTTCTCAACCATTGCTGTTGGAATCCACCACTGCACGTGCCAGGATAGAGGTTACTTGTAAATGGGCCATCTGGAATGATGACCCTACGCTCCACTTGGAGCATTAAGACATCTCAATCAATGTCAATCAAACTGGAGTATGCTCCCACCGCTACGCGTGTATATTCGTTTTGCTGTGGCGGACAAATGATTTAACCACCCTTCCACTTGGAATGATTAGAAACAAACAGATTATAAAGATAAATGTAGACATTCGGCAAGAGTTGAGCATAGAGGAGAACTGGTTTATCAATTTCATTTTGGCTAGAAAATGCAAATACTTTGTTCACATCAAGAGACACAACGGTCTCGAGAGAACAGTCATGGAAGGTATGGTGCCAGGAAAAAGAGGAAGGGGTAGACCAAGAAGACGATGGCACCAAGATATCCAGGAATGCCTGGGGGCGGAGGCTGGATTTTTGGCAAGGGAACGAATTTCTTTCAGACAGACTGTGATGGGAGTGAGTTCTATAAAGGACATGCCACATGATTATGATGATAATAAACAAACATGTCCGACTTCTTAGTTATGTAACCTCCACTGAACGAATGTCAACAATTGTATATATTCATCTGTGTTCAACTTCACCGGCATTTTAGGACATTTCTTTTCTTTTTAAATTTTGAATGAGCTGTCTATGTTAACCATTAAAATGTTTAATCTGTGCGTGTCTTTCCAATCTCCTTAAGTTCGTTCTTGACTCTTGCAAGCCTACCATGGTGTAGCCGAGTCTACCCTGGCGTAGTCTAGTCTACCGTCGTGTAGCTGAGTTTAACGTGGTGTAGCCGAGTCTACCGTGGTGTAGCCTAATATACCGTGGTGTAGCATAGTTTACCGTGGTTGTAGCTGAGTTTGCCGGGATGTAGCCGAGTCTACCGTGCTGTAGCCGAGTCTACTATAATGTAGCCGAGTCTGCCATGGTGTAGCCGAGTTTACCTTAGTGTAGCCGAGTCTACCGTGATGTATCCGAGTCTACCGTGATGTAGCCGAGTTCAGTGTAGCCGAGTCTACCGTGATGTAACCGAGTCTACCGTGATGTAGCCTAGACTATCGTGGTGTAGCCGAGTCTACCGTGATATAATCTAGTCTACCGTGATGCAGCCGAGTCTCCCGTGATATAGATGAGTGTACCTTATGGTAACCGAGTCTACCATGGTGTAGCCGAGTCTACCGTGATGTAGCCGAGTTTAGTGCAGCCGAGTTTACCGTTATGTAACCGAGTCTACCGTGATTTATCCGAGTTGACCTAAGTGTAGCCGAATCTACCGTGATGAAGCCGAGTTTACCTTAGTGTAGCCGAGTCTGCCGGGATATAGTCTAGACTACCGTGATGTAACCGAGTCTCCCGTGATGTAGATTAATGTAGCTTGGGGTAACCGAGTCTACCGTCGTGTAGCCGAGTCTACCGTGGTGTAGACTTGTCTACCGTAGTATAGTCTAGTCTACCGTGGTGTAGCTGTGTCTACCGTAGTGTAGCCTGGTCTACCGTGATGTAGCCGAGTTTAATGTAGTCCAGTCTACCCTGATGAAACCGAGTCTACCGTGATGTAACCGAGTTTACCTTAGTGTGGCAGAGTCCACCGTGATGTAGCCTAGTCTACCGTGGTGTAGCCGAGTCTACCGTGATGTAGCCGAGTCTACCATGATGTAGTTGCGTCTATCGTTGTGTAGCCGAGTCTACCGTGATGTAGCCGAGTTTAATGAAGCCCAGTCTACCGTGATGTAACCGAGTCTGCCGTGATGTAACCGAGTTTACCTTAGTGTGGCAGAGTCCACCGTGGTGTAGCCTAGTCTACCGTGGTGTAGCCGAGTCTACCGGGATATAGTCTAGTCTACCTTGATGTAGCCGAGTCTCCCGTGATGTAGATGAATGTAGCTTGGGGTAACCGAGTCTACCGTCGTGTAGCCGAGTCTACCGTGGTGTAGACTTGTCTACCGTAGTATAGTCTAGTCTACCGTGGTGTAGCTGTGTCTACCGTAGTGTAGCCTGGTCTACCGTGATGTAGCCGAGTTTAATGTAGTCCAGTCTACCCTGATGTAACCGAGTCTACCGTGATGTAACCGAGTTTACCTTAGTGTGGCAGAGTCCACCGTGATGTAGCCTAGTCTACCGTGGTGTAGCCGAGTCTACCGTGATGTAGCCGAGTCTACCATGATGTAGTCGCGTCTATCGTTGTGTAGCCGAGTCTACCGTGATGTAGCCGAGTTTAATTAAGCCCAGTCTACCGTGATGTAACCGAGTCTGCCGTGATGTAACCGAGTTTACCTTAGTGTGGCAGAGTCCACCGTGGTGTAGCCTAGTCTACCGTGGTGTAGCCGAGTCTACCGTGATGTAGTCGCGTCTATCGTTGTGTAGCCGAGCCTATCGTGATGTAGCCTTGCCTAATTATATTTACAGATCTATGTGCTAGTCAATTTTCCCCAGCCTATTTCTTTATTTTCTACATGTTTTTGACTTCCATTTTCAATGTTTTGACGGAAACGACCGAGATTTAAAATTGCAACAACAACAAAAAAACACATTCTATGGATCCTACATTTGCATATCTGAGTGTACGCGCTCTACTTAAACATGTAGAGCATAATCTACAGTGCTCAGCGACCCATAGCTGACTGCTAGCGTCAGGGCCAGCGAACCAGAGCTGCCAAGACCCTTCTACACCTCCAAGCGGTGATCCTGGATAATAGGCTGCAGCAGGGCAGACTGGCTAAGGAGAAGGGATCGAAGAGGGAATGCTAACCTGGTATTCAAAAAATGCTTACTGATGTCGGATGTGTTGGACCGAAAGGTGCAAATATCGCAGTCTAGCTGTAAACTACGACACAACGCATTCCGTTCTCTGGACTACATTCTGCTACTTAAGCCCTTTTCAGGGTTTGGTAGCGGGAGATTGAGAACGAACGAAGCCAAGCCGCCTCTTTTGTTTCCAAGAGTCTTTACGTACACTACTTGGGTGACAGTTTTCTTGTCTTTTGTGTCGCTACCGCATGAGTCAGTGTCCTTTTCCTCCTGATATCTTCCCTCCCACACCCCACCTGAAAGCTGGATTTCTCACCCTGTCAATATATGATAAGATGTTAGTATCCACAGTGTTCTGGATGGGAAGACTATAGTACTGATTCTACATATCCAAGTTATAGTTTAAAAGGATCTGTTCATCAGCTCCCCAGTTTGCGCTAGCGAGTCTTTTGATTTTGTGTAATCACTTGCTAACTGTGACCCTGACATTACAGATGTGTATGTGTAGAAAGAGAGCGAAAGAAAGAGAGAGAGAGAGAAAGATATAGAGATAGTGAGAGTGAAACGCATGATCGTTCTAAATTTCCCTCAACCAGCGCATGCAGAATCTCCGCAGTGCAGATTTGCAGCAATTGTCACTGGGAATAATACAAAGCATCGTTTGGTAGGCCACATGCACAGAGATAGAGATGAACGTTGAAGAACGTCGACAGCGGTTTGGATCCACCAAGGCGGGGAAACGATCGCACAGAAGATCTCTTATACATTGGTAAAGCTCACTTGCACTTTCCTTATAGCACACTAGACCTTAGCACAGGATAGAGATCGTTGGAGACAAAGATGAGTTCTGCAACAGTACAACATATGTTGAGGAACGGGTCATAAAGCATACAGGTAGCTAAATCAAGTATTATATATACATATTTTTATGTACAGTACAAACACACACACATACACTCGAGGCTAAGTATGTCATAAACTAAGTATGTCATAAAATAAGTATGTCATAAACTAAATATGTCATAAACTAAGTATATCATAAACTAAGTATGTCATAAACTAAGTATATCATAAACTAAGTATGTCATAAACTAAGTATGTCATAAACTAAGTATGTCATAAACTAAGTATGTCATAAACTAAGTATGTCATAAACTAAGTATATCATAAACTAAGTATGTCATAAACTAAGTATATCATAAACTAAGTATGTCATAAACTAAGTATATCATAAACTAAGTATGTCATAAACTAAGTATATCATAAACTAAGTATGCCATAAACTAAGTATGTCATAAACTAAGTATATCATAAACTAAGTATCTCATAGTGAAGGAAGACTACCGTCTGGTCAGGTAAAATATACTGATCAGACTTGTAAGTCGGGGTCAGGTAAAATATACTGATCAAACTTGTAAGTCGGGGTCAGGTAAAATATACTGATCAGACTTGTAAGTCGGGGTCAGGCAAAATATACTAGCCAAGACCCTCACCTCGGTTTCCTAGTAGCCCTCCATGGAAACGGCTGTTTTCATGGCAGCCTGGCTAACGGGGTGAGGGAGCGACGTGATCCCCGTAGTAGTAAGTGACACGCAGATGAAGCACAACCACCTGAAGAACCCGGTTCACCTTCATCAGCTCACTCGGGGTGTCAAGAAAGCTGCTACAACCCCCCACCCCCACCTAAGGGTAAGGGTAAGGGTAACCTAGTAATTGTGGGCAGTCGCAAACAACAAATATGTCATAAACTGATTTGGGATGCCTGAACAACATAGTTGATAGTTTTTAAAGGTATCATTATGAAGCAGCAACATCCAGATTTGTGATTACTTTAGGTAGCAGACTCTCTGGGGCTCACACGTACATGCTTAGCTAAAAAAAACAAAATGGCGTTGGTGATCGCAGAATGAAAAACCAAAGAACAGTGTGCTATTATGCGGGGTTTTGGGGTTGTTGTTTTTTTTGTTTTTTTATTGTGGGGAACCGCAAAATGATATTATGCAAAGGATATTCATAAAGGAAACACTTTCTATTTGCGGTGAGACGAGTTTGCAGCGAAAAGTGTGGCCTAAATGTGTCGATACATTTTCTCATCCAGTCGTCTCGATGAATGTCTTGCCACTGGCAAAAGGTAGCTTAGGCTATGTGAGTGAGGTTGACAAAAGGCGCAGTTTCTTCCTCACTTTAATCCAAATCACCGCGCAAGTCACCCATTTCAGCGGACACAGCAAGAGATACGACTGTCCACGTGGCTGAACAAAGAGAGTGGTCTTCATCACTTGTGATGGACAACTATTATACATTTTCTCAAGGACGCTCAGAAATTGCTGATACAGCCCGATCTGGTCGTTATGTTGAGACTGCAGTAGAAGAATCTATGTGGCGGGTGGGAGAGATAATTCGAGGGATAGGTGAGTAACGATAGACAGTACAGCAACTGAAATAGGTCTTCTGCGTACTTTAGCCTACAACGTAATATATGATCTCAATTTGGCGGGAGATGTCGCGCGATTGACGACGTTGTTGAACGTTAAGTGCAGACGTGACTGAGACAGCAGACCACAGCCTTCCATGCTGCAGGTTTTGGTGTACTTATAAAGCGATGGGATAGTTGTATCAATGTTGGTGCACTGATAAGCGATTGGATAGTTGTTTCAATGGTGGTGCACTGATAAAGCGATGGGATAGATTTATCAATTTTGTGCCCCGATAAAGCGATGGGATAGTTGAAGCAATGCTGGTGCACTAATAAAGCGATGGGATAGATTTATCAATTTTGTGTCCCGATAAGGCGATGGGATAGATTTATCAATTTTGGTGCACTGATAAAGCGATGGGATAGTTGTATCAATGTTGATGGACAATTATGTTGAGAATTAGTGGTAATGTAAGTGTAAAAACGAATAATGTGTGTGTGTGTGTGTGTGCGTGCGTGCGTGCGTGTGCGTGCGCGTGCGCGTGCGCGTGCGCGTGCGCGTGCGCGTGTGTGTGTCGTGCGTGCGTTTGTTGTATATATTTATATATATATATATATATATATATATATATATATCATCATCATCATCTGCATGTAGCATGTTATCTATAGAACGTCGCTCCCATCACAGTCGGTCTGAAAGAAACTCGTTCTTTTGCCAAAACTCCAGCCTCCGCCACAGTCATACCCAGATATTCCTGGATATCTTGGTGCCATCGTCTTCTTGGTCGACTTCTTCCTTATTTGCCTGGCACCATACCTTCCATGACTGTTCTCTCGAGACCGTTGTGTCTCTTGATGTGACCAAAGTATTTACCTTTTCTAGCCAAAATGGAATTGATACACCAGATCTCCTCTATGCTCAACCCTTGCCGAATGTCTACATTTGTCTATTTCTCTGTCCATGGTATTCTTAGGATCTTTCTGTAACATTTATATATATATATATATATATATATATATATATATATATATATATATATATATATATATATATATATGTATATATGTAACAAGCATTTGTAACATAACTTCCGTTTTCAAGGCCAGGGCATGAAACTTCTTGTGCATCCATTTCTCTGGTTCCTTTCATATCGTTCTTGGGTCAGATCTATCTATCACACTTAATCACGTTCATTCCCGCTTTCCGATCTCCGAAGCAAAGAGGATAATGCCAGATTGGCCGATGTCTGTCGGAAAGGATAATGGTACACAAATATCCACGTCCCGATCTGGTCAACATTAGGTCAGATTGCCTTTCTGTTTTCTGCATTTACCGTTATAGAAGACGGTGTCATGTGATCGGATTTTCTAAGGTTAATAGCATTCACCATTTGTTTTAGCGTGAGCTGAAAGATTTGGCCCTAATGATTGCCTGGTAGGCATTGTTTAAACTCTTTACCTAAGATTGCTGCGTCTGGGCTGTCAGGATCAGAAGCCAAGCAACAGATCAATAGCATATGGTACTATGTTGAAAATGAGACGGTGTTTTTTTTGTTTTCTTGAAGCCAAAACTTTTTTTGTGTGCACAGAGACAAAGTCTGTATGACATGCTGTGTTGGCTTTTTATTCCCACGCGTTATATTTAAACCGCTTGGTAGTTGACGGTTGTTTTGTTCTACAATACAGAAGCGACGTCACAAAATCTCTTTTTATGCTCAGATTTTCTCCGTAAACGGTGAATGGTATAGATACTGATGTTTCGTTTAGTCCGATGGTTGTACACACGGGACTGAGACGATAGTTTACTCAAGCACAACATACTGTTCAGGACTTCGCGTCAGGGTCAGGCACAATATACTGACCAATACCGTTATCTCTCTTCCATGTAGCATTCGCCTGGAAATAAACTGTTTTCAAGGCAGTCTGGCTGACGAGATGTGGATCGACGTAATCACCGTTATAGTAAGCGTCACGCAGATGATGCCAAGGATAGCACAACCGCATGGAAGACCACAGCTCACCTCCAAAAGCGCGCTCGAGATGTGCAGAGCTACTACAACACGCCACTTAACTCCCTTTTCAGTTCCCACAAAAGAGTGAGCCTACTCATTAAGGGCCTTCAACAACAACATGTTTGTTGTACCCATTCCTATTCCGTCACCCCAAGCACCAGCCTCTGCCAGACCAATGATTGATAGTCAATTCCTGTAGTATGTGGATAGCCAAAATCGGCTATTTCTGTGTCACTGTCAGCAGCTAGTAAGTGATTGATTTCATATGTGTCACTGTCAGCAGCTAGTAAGTGATTGATTTCATATGTGTCACTGTCAGCAGCTAGTCAGTGATTGAATTCATCTGTGTCACTGTCAGCAGCTAGTCAGTGACTGGTTTTATCTGTGTCACTGTCAGCAGCTAGTCGGTGATTGCTTTCATCTGTGTCACTGTCAGCAGCTAGTCAGTGGCTGGTTTCATCTGTGTCCCTGTCAGCAGCTAGTCAGTGATTGGTTTCATATGTGTTACTGTCAGCAGCTAGTCAGTGATTAGTTTTTGTATATTAAATTTACAGACATATCCCGAATAATGTATATGTATAAAGTTACACATATGGTTAACCCTCATGACGACCTTAAATGAACTGTTGTTTGCTGGTGATCAGGTCATCTTTTACCAATATGAAGAAGACTTACAACACAACCTGAAACATCTCCATTTCGCTTGTAACGAATGTAACATGAAGATCAACACAGACAAGACAGAGACTATGTTGGTATCGCGTGAACAAGTGCAGAGAAGTTTCTACATCAGTGACATTGGTATCAAGTAAGTACGGGAGTTAAAATACCTAAGTAGTATGTTCACTGATGATGGCAGAGTGGACAGGGATATTCTACACAGAATTCAGAAGGCGAACAGTGCCCACTATCAAATTGCTCTGATTTTGAAACACCCTAGAGTACTTCTTTCAACTACGAGAATGCGGATAAATGCACTATTTATTATTACATTGCGTTACCAATGTCAATCTTGGTCCTTACTAGCAACACATAGGAATAGGACGCAGAGATGTGTGATGCGCTGTGTGAGAAGTGCAGCCTGAAAGATAGTTCGTCACCGAATCCGCAACACCACGCTGAGGCAGACAGTGGGGACAAACCCAGTTAGTTCCTACATTGACTCTTAACAAATAAAGTGGTTTGGTCATTTAATCAGAATGCATTATGTCCAGCCTGCAGCAAGAACATATCATATGCGGGTTTCCGGCCCACGAGCAAGAGGCAGACCGATACGTCGGTGGATCGATAGTGAAACAAGTGCTTGAATGCATTGCCCGTACAGCTTTACACCAGCACGAAACACATGCCTGTATGCCTTACCCGTACAGCTTTACACCAGCACGAAACACATGCCTGTATGCCTTACCCGTATAGCTTTACACTACCACGAAACAAGTGCTTGTATGCCTTACCCGTACAGCTTTACACCAGCACGAAACACATGCTTGTATGCCTTACCCGTACAGCTTTACACCAGCACGAAACACATGCCTGTATGCCTTACCCGTACAGCTTTACACCAGCACGAAACACATGCCTGTATGCCTAACCCGTATAGCTTTACACTACCACGAAACAAGTGCTTGTATGCCTTACCCGTACAGCTTTACACCAGCACGAAACACATGCCTGTATGCCTTACCCGTATAGCTTTACACTACCACGAAACAAGTGCTTGTATGCCTTACCCGTACAGCTTTACACCAGCACGAAACACATGCCTGTATGCCTTGCCAGCCCCAACTGTTGTCCTGGTCGCGTGGCCATTTCTTCACTGCTTTCATCACACCCTCATCCTCAAAACTTATTCCACGGAGTGCATTTTTAAGTGGACCGAAAAGATGAAAATCAGAGCGAGCCATATCAAGACTATATTGTGGATGGGGAAGTACTGTCCAACCCAATTTGTTATTACCTTACGTGTTGTCAGACTTGGGTGAGGGTTCGCATTGTCATGAAGGAGACGCAGTTCTGTTTGGCTTATTGTGAGGATCAACTCTGTGGAACGTCGATTGAGTTTGGTCAGTGTCTTGATGTAAACTTGCGAACTGATTGTCTCTTCTGTTGACATCACATCCACAACAATCCCACCTTCATTGTTTCATAAAACGATGATAATGACCTTTCCGATTGAGGGAGTTTTCTTGAATTTCTTTTTTCTTCATGATTGAGAATGATGCCACTCCATTGGCTGCTTTTTTGTCTCACGCTCAAAATTATGCGCCCATGTTTCGTCACCTGTAACGATCCTGGATAAAAATGTTTCGTCATTAGCATCGAACACTCCAACAATTCAAAAGAAATTGTTTTTATTTGCATGGCGTGTTGATATGTGAGACGTCGAGCACCTCATCTTGAGCAAACCTTCGAAAATTGCAGAGATCGGATAATTTGAACTGCCCTTCCCTTGATGACTGATAGCTGCAAGGCTAACTGTTTAATGGTGTTTTCCCTATCACTACGAATAATGACATCAGCACTGTTCAACATGTCTGACCTGTTTGCTGCGCCAGGAGGTCAAGAGCGCTGGAGATCATGCAGCTCTGTCTCTCTACTTGCCGAAGTTTTAATTCTCTGAGTCCATCGACTGAATGTGTTCCTATCGATTGCAGAACATTCACAAACAGTTCGCAAGCGTTTGTGAATATTCACAAGTTTCTTTCTCTGCAACAAGTAACTCAATAACAACTCGCCGCTTGTAGCGCATGTTGTTCAGAGGTGCCATTCTAACTGTTTGTTGCGGCTGGTTCATTTGTCGGAAGTATCATTTCGTACATACAATCAGTCAATTACAGATTTGAGGTTCGCAAATTGTCATATTTATATAACTTAACTTAACGTTTTTATACTGGTTTAGAAAACTCACCAGAGTCTGTAGACAACCAGTAACATTTGCATTACATTGCTTTAAAAGCTTTGCACATCCAATCTGTTCTTAAATGCATTTCCTATCTCTACCCCCACTACCTTCTCGGATAGTGCATTTCAAGTATTCACCACTCTCTGACTAATTTCCTAACATCCAATCTGGACCTTTCTGTAGTTAATTTGCGTCTGCGCCCTCTTGCTCTCGTTGATGGTTATATTTTGAAAAAAAACTTGTTATAGTCTAATTTAACCTTTCCTTATCTTATAAACATATATTAAGTCACCTCGAATTCTTCTTTTCTAGACACTGTAGGTCGGTTTTTCTTTCCTAATAACTGTAATTCTGGGATCCCACTATCAGTTTTGTTGTACATCTTTGTATCCTTTCCAGCATGTTTATATCTCCTCTTATATCTTTAGTATTAGCTCAAATAAATGATGTGGTGCACTACTTTCTGATCTCCCTCGTACATACTCAATGGTTACAAAACATGAACGAAATGCGAAAATGTACCTATTGCATGGCATTACGCTTTTTTCACTTATCAAACCAATTAGTTGAAACAAGAAACTAGCATGAACACAATCTGGAAAGATGAGACTGACAACTGGGGAAACTATAATATATTCTGGAAACAAAGGAAGTAATGCCCAACAAATAAAAGGATGCTTTCAAGAGAGGCACAGAGACCGCCAATCTATTATAAAACTCACTATCTGATGACAAATATGCTCTGAATCGTTTTTTGAAAGCCAATATTAGTCTTAGTCGACCTGTACTTCTACATGGACGGATGCTGCTGTGCAGGTCCCACTTAGTCGACCTGTACTTCTACAGGGACGGATGCTGCTGTGCAGGTCCCAACTCTGGCGTGAGCTAGATG
The DNA here is from genome assembly GCA_036924085.1 of Ariolimax columbianus. Taxonomy (NCBI): domain Eukaryota; kingdom Metazoa; phylum Mollusca; class Gastropoda; order Stylommatophora; family Arionidae; genus Ariolimax; species Ariolimax columbianus. The sequence goes on from JAVGWX010000003.1 coordinate 50,539,686, forward strand.
TAGCCGGAAGGAGAATTTCCTGCTCAGCGGGCTAGGCTCGAGCAGCTTATTACTCTGCTGCGTTGGGACAAATGCTGCGGAGGTTGCTTGTCGATGAGCGAGTCCATCTTAATAGGCTCAAGCACCAGAGAAAAGTAGCACGTTAGGCGTCATATATGCTGCTCTTTACAAGTCGTCTAACCATGGCCGGTGTTATGCCATGTCACACATCTACTCACCTCTTACGACATGCTCTCTGTAGGGCAGTGGCTCTATTCTTGTTCTTGCCACACACAAAGACCCCGTCGAACCCTTCGGGCTAAGGAAAGATTTCTTAATATTAACGGGAGACTTCAATGCTAAATGACGGGCAGACAACCTGGGTTATGAACAGATTTTGGGGAAAACTCACTCACACGCTGAGTGTTGTCCATACGACCTCTTGTGGTTATCGAAAAGGCACGACAAACTGCGTTAGATGCCTTCCCACCTTTCTACCCTGCGGGTTATATGTTTACGGAAAAGCTTCGGTGGTAACCCTGAGGCAAAATCTGCATCCTATGCTATCTCCAGTCGTCTCGATAAATGTCTTGCCACTGGCAAAAGGTAGCTTAGGCTCTGTGAGTGAGGTTGACAAAAGGCGCAGTTTCTTCCTCACTTTAATCCAAATCTCCGCGCAAGTCACCTATTTCAGCGGACACAGCAAGAGATACGACTGTCCACACGGCTGAACAAAGAGAGTGGTCTTCATCACTTGTGATAGACAACTATCAATGGAGAAAACAAGACATGGGACAGATGAACGAAAATGGAGAAATGTTTACAGAGATATGTGCGCTACACAAAAGGATCATTGGAAGAAGCACGTTTCCACACAAGAAAATACATAGGGCTATATGGGGATCCAATCGAACCATGCGGCGGCAAATCAGATTGACCACATCTCTTTCTGGCAAGCGTTCAAAAGTACACTACACTATGTAAGGGTAATTGGAGGTGCAGACGTTGCTTCAGACCACCACATGTTGCTCAGGATCGTGCAGCTCAAACTAGAAAAGTAGGCGCAAGGAGAACGAGATAAAACGTCTCTTCTTACAAGAAAGGAAGACAGAATTTAGCTTCTTTTTTGCTCTTGTCTTGGTGTTCGTTCAAAGTTCAGCACTGATTGTATCGGTAGCTTGCACACTAGCAATTAACTTTAGAATATTGCGGTTTTTAACATTATATGAAAGGCCAATAATGCAACATTCTTGTCATCAGTTTCATTATCAGGTTTATCTGCGGTTCTTTAAAGCAATAGTGACTGAAAAACGATATTATTGTGGCGTTTCTCAGTTTCATGACAGGTATACATTATATTATCAAATAACTATCTAAATTATTTTCGTTAGTAACGGTTAACGGAGACTGTCTGTCTCACTAATCTGTCAATTTGTATTTCCTATGTTTATATCTGTCATATGACCCGTATGGGCTATGTCAAGGATCTGTGTGAGGGATATCACCTCATTAATTTTCGAGCATTGAAATTTCATCTATCTTCTTGCCAAGAGCAGTATTTTCTTAGCTCTGAAAATGATGCCCAGATTAACTTCTTTTTTTCGGAATTAGTTGAGAGGAAGAAGCTAACATGTTCTACAGCTGCTGCATGCAGCTATGGGTCTATATTGCGTGATGTATCATAGATACCCACGCATGGAAGCTGCATATGTCTTCATTTGTCTAGAAAATGTCGATCAATCTTACTGATACATGTTTGCTCATTGTAGTAATGGCTTTTCAAAAATTTGATAACATCGTTTTTAAGTAATGGCTCAGTGACTTCGCCAGGACAACAGCAAAGCGACGCTAAGTTAGGCCCACTAGACCTTCGACAGAGACGAGAATAATTCAAACAACTGATCCATTTATATCGACTTTTGAAATTCAGTACCACTGCATCTTCGATTTATTGATTTAACCATATGACTGAATCTACATGAGGATTGTCGTGGTATTGCAAATGTGTTGGTTATATTAGGGCAGTGTATTATTTTTTTCCGTTTTTATTTATTGCTTTTTGATCATGAACAAAAGATAACGCAAACAAAGGTTGAATCTTTCTTTGCGTTCTGTAAGCTCATTTTGTAGTGACTTCTTTCAGCACAACCTCATTAGCTCCTCTAGACAATATGTCGATGCGACACACAGTTTTCATTTTAAACACAGCTTTGTGATCACCTGACTTTAGTTTTTCTTATAATCAGATTTCAGCATCGTTAGTGCCTGCTACACACCTTTCACCAGAGTATACAATAAAACTCACAACCGTATGACAACTATCACCTCAACTATAAGAAAACTCACTATCTGATGGCAACTATCCCCTCAATCTATCATAAAATTCATTTTCTGATGATAACTATGATCTCAATTTATCATAAAACTCACTGATGACAACTATCACCTCATTCTATCATAAAACTCACATTATGATGACAACTATCACCTCATTCTATCATAAAACTCACTTTATGATGACAACTATCACCTCATTCTATCATAAAACTCACTTTATGATGACAACGATCACCTCATTCTATCATAAAACTCACTTTATGATGACAACTATCACCTCAACCTATCATAAAATTCAATGATGACAACTATCACCTGCACCTATCATGAAAGTCAATATCTGCTGTCAGTCTTTCACTTGTCTATCATGAAACACAATGACTGCTACCCATTTTCAAACTGAAATTAACACTAACCACAATAACTGCTGCCCATTTTCCAACTGAAATTAACACTAAACAAAGTTGTACTGCCCATCAATCACGTCAATTTATCATGAAACCCAGCATCTCCATCTTCTACTGCAGCGTTCGTCCTGAAAAAAACACTCTGACTATGCGCCGTAGTTTTACAGCGAGGCTGCGATATCTGCGTATTTCGACCAGACACTCGGCTCAGCTCCCTTTTTAGGGTGCGCAGGTTTGCCTTCCAATCGCCATCCATATTCTCTTAACCAAACTACACTAGTGTGACCTGTTTTCAGAGTAGGCGCTTGGATGACGAATAGAGTCTTCGTCCGCCCTGGTTCGCTGACCCTCGTGCGAAAGTCCTGCTATAAGTAGTCCCTGGCTGCCGTCAGCTCATTCACTGTGCTACATCTTCAGCCCTAAACTTAGCTTTTGTTTGTTATTTATTTAACTATGATATATTCTCAACGTCTGATGCTTTTTGATCATACGAATGTCTCACTTCATAATCCTGATACTTTCTGTACAGCGATCACCATAATTTATCACGAAATATTTCCAGCAAGTTTTGCACAATAGTTTGCCTTTATCTCGAAATATTTCCAGCAAGTTTTGCTAACAATAGTTTGCCTTTATCTCGAAATATTTCCAGCACGTTTTGCTAACAATAGTTTGCCTTTATCTCGAAATATTTCCAGCACGTTTTGCTAACAATAGTTTGAATTTATCTCGAAATATTTCCAGCAAGTTTTGCTAACAATAGTTTGCCTTTATCTCGAAATATTTCCAGCACGTTTTGCTAACAATAGTTAGCCTTTATCTCGAAATATTTCCAGCACGTTTTGCTAACAATAGTTAGCCTTTATCTCGAAATATTTCCAGCACGTTTTGTTAACAATAGTTTGCCTTTATCTCGAAATATTTCCAGCACGTTTTGCTAACAATAGTTAGCCTTTATCTCGAAATATTTCCAGCACGTTTTGCTAACAATAGTTTGCCTTTATCTCGAAATATTTCCAGCACGTTTTGCTAACAATAGTTTGCCTTTATCTCGAAATATTTCCAGCAAGTTTTGCTAACAATAGTTTGCCTTTATCTCGAAATATTTCCAGCACGTTTTGCTAACAATAGTTTGCCTTTATCTCGAAATATTTCCAGCACGTTTTGCTAACAATAGTTAGCCTTTATCTCGAAATATTTCCAGCACGTTTTGCTAACAATAGTTAGCCTTTATCTCGAAATATTTCCAGCACGTTTTGCTAACAATAGTTTGCCTTTATCTCGAAATATTTCCAGCACGTTTTGCTAACAATAGTTTGCCTTTATCTCGAAATATTTCCAGCACGTTTTGCTAACAATAGTTTGCCTTTATCTCGAAATATTTCCAGCACGTTTTGCTAACAATAGTTTGCCTTTATCTCGAAATATTTCCAGCACGTTTTGCTAACAATAGTTAGCCTTTATCTCGAAATATTTCCAGCAAGTTTTGCACAATGGTTTGCCTTTATCACGAAATATTCTCAGTTTTTATTTTGCATACGATCATCAAAATGTGTCTTAAACATTCGTAATAATTATTATCAACATTTGCTTTATCATGCGCATAACTCCAGTCCCTGCTGATGGCGTTTATAGAACAATGTTATTTAACTAGAACGATTCGATTACTCTTTTTTCTCTCTCTCCCTTTTCTGTCACTTTCCCCTTCCCTCTTATTTTTACTGCCGCCTCCACAATCCTCGCCCTACCATCTACAGACGAACAGACAAAACTCTTATCTATTCTCTGTCAGAGGCAGGCGTACCGTGTAATGCTGATAAAATATGTATTTATTTCCGCCACAATCTTCAGACAATCGCACTTATACCATAAAACGTCAATTTATCTGCTTACTTGATTCCATTGATCTTTTTTCCCATTAGTTCTAACCCTAGGCTTAGCTATACTATATGGCCTCTTCTAAACGTTTCGTGTTATTTCATTCTCAAATATACAATTTCTGGACACCGACGGGCATGCATGTCCCTAGTTGCCGCCTGCGTGCTACTTGTCGCTATTGTTGTTGTTGTTGTTGTCGCTATTGTTGTTGTTGTTGTTGTTGTTGCTATCTTATATCTGTTGAACACGTCTACTCTTGGTAGTCCAAATACAGGTCTTCTTCCGTTTTTCCACTGTGTCAAGGGTAAATTGGGAATTCTTGGCGGCAGCTGTCTGCAAGCGCTTTGCACTCAATGTGTAAGTGTCTGTTTCAACAGAATGATATCAGTGCCATCAAAAGAGTAGATTTTGAGGGTTGATGCGGTTAAAGTGGCTAATGGTTGTGTCCTGTTTGGAACTAAAAAATGAAACTAAGTTCTCATCTATGTAGTCTGTTTGTGTCATAATTAGTTTTGATTGTGACATTTCGCAAAAAAACATCGTGACACGATTTTCATTGTCGCCTACTTGTTCAGCCAGATTTACCTATTATTTTTCCAAAGGATTCGTTTAACTGTGTAATTACCGCAGGGTCTGTCCTTTTGTTGTTTGGAGGCGCCTGTTTTTGCTAATGTGTCAGCCATTTTATTTCCTGGTATCTCGTCGTGACCTTGGATTCGTTGCAGGGATAACGTTAATCCATTTTGCTGTGATTTTGTTGTAGAACGCTCTTCATACTTTCATATTGACTAAATAACCTACACATTAGGTAGATATAAAAGCTGATCTATCTGTATAGATCAGGACTGCCGATACTGGACAGCCATGTCCCCAAGGCATATGTCTTCCGGATGGTAGGTGTAGTTTTTTGTTTGTTGTGGCTACGTTTTCTATTTGATGTATTTTAATTACTGACATAAATATTCCCTATAGGTTGGTCTATAAAATATGTTTTTCCTATATCTCTTTCCAATGGTAGGTAGTGTATATGGTTTGCACCTTCTGCTTTGCCAAATAGATACAATTACTTAAGCCTTCTCTTTTGTTTCACAGAGTCTTAATGTACACTTTTTTGATGACCATTCTCTTGTCTTTTGTATCTCTACCGCATGTCAGTGCACTTTTCCTCCCGATACGCCCCCACACCTTTCCCCCCTCCCCTCATGAAAGCTGGATTCTGCACCCTTTCACTTGATGAAATGTTAGCATCCAGAGTGGTCTGGATGGGAAGACTATTATACTGATCGTACATATCCAAGGTAAAGTTGGGAAGGGTTTGTTTATCAGCTCCCCAGTGTGCAGTCTTTTGATGAGGCTTAATAGATTGATGGCTTTAACCCTAAGGTTACATATGTTTATGTGTAGTTTCAATTGTCTATTCAGATTTACTACCAGATAAAAGGGAGAGGAGACGCGTGTCTGGTCAGGCAAAACATTCGGACATGTTAAGTGAAACAAGCGAAACATTCTGACATGTTAGTCGGGGTCAGACAAAAGATGCTGACGTGTTAGTCGGGGTCAGACAAAAGATGCTGACGTGTTAGTCGGGGTCAGACAAAAGATGCTGACGTGTTAGTCGGGGTCAGACGAAAGATGCTGACGTGTTAGTCGGGGTCAGACAAAAGATGCTGACGTGTTAGTCGGGGTCAGACAAAAGATGCTGACGTGTTAGTCGGGGTCAGACAAAAGATGCTGACGTGTTAGTCGGGGTTAGACAAAAGATGCTGACGTGTTAGTCGGGGTCAGACAAAAGATGCTGACGTGTTAGTCGGGGTCAGACAAAAGATGCTGACGTGTTAGTCGGGGTCAGACAAAAGATACTGACGTGTTAGTCGGGGTCAGACAAAAGATACTGACGTGTTAGTCGGGGTCAGACAAAAGATGCTGACGTGTTAGTCGGGGTCAGACAAAAGATACTGACGTGTTAGTCGGGGTCAGACAAAAGATACTGACGTGTTAGTCGGGGTCAGACAAAAGATACTGACATGTTAGTCGGGGTCAACGAAAGATACTGACGTGTTAGTCGGGGTCAGACAAAAGATACTGACATGTTAGTCAGGGTCAGACAAAAGATACTGACATGTTAGTCGGGGTCAGACAAAAGATACTGACATGTTAGTCGGGGTCAGACAAAAGATACTGACATGTTAGTCGGGGTCAGACAAACGATACTGACGTGTTAGTCGGGGTGAGACTAAAGATATTGACATGTTAGTTGGGGTCAGACAAAAGATACTGACGTGTTAGTCGGGGTCAGACAAACGATACTGACGTGTTAGTCGGGGTCAAACAAAAGATACTGACGTGTTAGTCGGGGTCAGACAAAAGATACTGTCGGTGGATACACGAACTGGAATGTTGAGGACCACTGCGAGCTACACTCGGTGGATACACGAACTGGAATGTTGAGGACCACTGCGAGCTACACTCAACGGATACACGGACTGGAATGTTGAGGACCACTGCGCGCTTGGTGGATACACGGACTGGAATGTTGAGGATCACTGCGCGCTACACTCGCCAGATACACGGACTGGAATGTTGAGGACCCCTGCGAGCTACACCGGGCCGTCTTGAGAAAATCACCATTTGTGCAATATTTGCACTTGCCCCACTTTGTGCCAGTTATGTTATATAATGTTGTGTCAAGCAGCCGACTGGACTGGTATTCGTGTACGGGGTATATATGCTCGTTATCTTTCGACTCCCGACGAAGGTGTGGTTATTATTGGTTCCTGTTGATCGCGCATTCTTATCATCACCGATTGATCACGCCTCTTTTTCCAACTACGATTAATTTCGATCTTCTGCTGTCAGTTCATTGCTGATCCATGAGATCATTGAGTGATCACAAATGTATTTTCCTTATCTATGTGTAACGTTCCTAAAATGGGTGCTTTCAAACTGAACATCAGTTTCCTTTTGCACTGAACCCCGAGCATGACCAACTCACCAGATCCACACAAAGCCTGAATGTCTGAGACCTGTCAAGTAGTAGTCATCCCTTCCAACTTTGCGAAGCAGAGCCTTAGAGTCCAATACGATCATCCGGTCTGATTAATGCTGTCTCGATATTGAAGCTTCATATATTCTGCCAACGTAAAACGGGTCGTAAATAGAATTTACCGTCCGCAGATGAAGGAGCAAACACGTAATGATCTATCGTTTTATGGTTTATTGCGTCCCTTGCCTTCATAAACAGGAACAATGAATCGGTTTGACCAAATCGTGCGTCTTTTGTGGGGAATGTTCGTACTTGTGCGTGCGTTGCATATGTTAATGTGCGTGTTGGTGTACGTGTGTGAGTATGTGTGCTTTTTCGTTTGTGTGTGGGTTTTTTTTAGTATTGATTGTGTGTACACGTGTGCGTGTGTATGTTCATGTGTGTATGTGTTGGGTGTTCGTGTGACTGTTTGCATTGAACATTGTAAACAGTACGTGGGTGTGTTTCTTCGTGTGTTTTAGTAGGTGTGTGTTCGTGTGAGGATGTATGTGTTTGTTTGTGTGAGTATGTGTTCTCGTATGTACCGATGTACGTGTGAATATGCATACGTGTTTGTACGTGTATTGGTGCGTGTATCTGTGTGTTAGTGTATGTATATCAGTATGTATACGTGTAAGTGCATTTGCAAGTGTACGTATGTGTAAACATATCAATGTATGTGTCTGTGTGTGTGTGTCTGTGAGAGAGAGAGAGAGCTATAAAGAGAGAAAAAGTCTTTCCTTTTGCGTGAGTGTAGTTGCACTCTTGCGTCTGAAGACCACTGTAGTACATGGTAGAAGCAAAATTGTAGAGCGAAAACCAATAATATTTTTATAAAACAAATGTTCTTTGGTTCTAATTTGCTAATTTATTTGAATGTTCTGTTTTTAACTTTTCTATGTGAATATTTAATTCATGTCGTTCAATCAATCGTCAACATTTGTCAACTCCCTGTGGATCACAGGGCTTCAACACGCCAAGTTCTTCTGGCCTGGACAATCATTTGCAGCTCTGTTTGTGTTCTTCCTATATCAGTTATGTTTGTCTGTAGCACGCTACTCCATGCGTGTTTTGGTCTGCATCTACTTCTCTTGCCCTTATGATTCTAGAACATAGTCTGTCTAGTAATGCTATCAACTAGTGTCCTTAATGTGTGTCCTACACAGCGTCGGCGCCTTCTCTTTAGGTTATGCTCCACTGATTTATGGTTGTTTCTTTTACATACTAGTTCCATACTAGTGATCTTTTTACACCATTTCAATCTAACTGTTCTGTTCAGGTACACATTCATGTATGTACCTTTTTCTTGTTGTTTAAGGTAACTAAAGTGGCTTGTGCATGGAATTAGCAGCCCCATCATGTAAAACAAATGCCGTTAAATTCCCCAACTACAAATGTTGAAAAATTGGATTCCGTATTCCTGTAAAGGAACAAGCTGTTGTGACAACACTGTGCTCCGCTTGGAGCCATGAAAGGTGGGAATTGTGAATATATGCGTTATACTTGACGGATACATGGACTGAAAAGTTGCGGACCACTGCGAGCTACACAAGGTGGATACACGGACTGGAAAGTTGTGACCACTGCGAGCTACACTTGACGGATACACAGACTGGAAAGTTTAGGACCACTGCTAGTTTCACTAGACGGATTCACGGCCTGAAAAGTTGAGAACCACTGTCAAATTTAATTGCAATGTCGTAAACGATGACTTTGTTGCTGCTGCTGTTGCTGCTACTGATGTGGCTATTCTTGTTGTTGTTTGAAACACCTCATGCTGAGTTTTCTATTGACAATGTTTCTTTGGTAGGGAGTTGAAGTTGCCGTCTTACATTCCGAGGTCTTCTTCAAAAAAGTGGACCTGGGTCGTCCTGGCTGTACTGCAATGCAAGGTTTCTCAGTAAGCTCACAATTATAAGGATTACACTGTTGATCCCCACCTTGTTGGCAAGACTTCTGTGATACGGCATGTTTCATGTGAACGAACGAGGGCGTCAGCATATTTCAGCCGACTCGGATTACTCGTCACTCAATAACGGTGCCTAAACCAGATTGTACATAAAGGCTAGTCTCCGTGTCATATACGGCGAAATGATATCCAAAGAAACTTTCACTGCAACGTCACACGCCTTAATTTTGGCTCAGGTTGCCCTAACGAACCAACCACAGTGGTGGGTATATGCTCAATAGGAGGTGGTATGGAAACAAGCAGAAGAACGTTCACATTCTCGCGTTCTTCTTCTTCTTCTTCTTCTTCTTCTTCTTCTTCTTCTTCCTAGGTGTTCGTCGTGAAATGGACGTTGTGACGTTGCATCGTAGTTTACAGCGAGGCTGCGATATCTGCGCCTTTCGGCAAGACAATTCCTGTCTCAACTGGATTGTATGGGTACCAGGTGTGTCTTACCATGCGATCCCTATTGTCTTAGTCAGACTACACTAGTGTAGCCTGTTTTCAGGACCGCCGCTTGGAGGCGTAATAGGGTTTTGGTCAGATCTGGTTCTCTAACCCTGATGCAAACAGCCAGGTATGAATCGCTGGCTGCTCTCAGCTCCTTCACTGTGCTGCATCTTTGACTTCGACTCCACCCAAGTTCAGCGTATAATAATGAACAAATTGATACTCGTATGTTATCTGTAACATCCTTTTGATCCTCGTATGTTATCTGTAACATCCCATTGATACTCGTATGTTATCTGAAACATCTCATTGATACTCGTATGTTATCTGTAACACCCCATTGATACTCGTATGTTATCTGTAACATCCCAGTCATTTGGTAAGAGGCGACTAGGTTCGGCAGTAAATAGAACTATAGACCTCTTTATGGCAAGCTAACTGCTTCAGAAAACCTCTATTGGAAGAGCGAGCATAAGTCTTATGTTACATGTTTTCTGTAAACAGATCTGCTGTAATGGTGTCACCTTTTCTTTCGTGTGGAGAGAAAATTCAGAAAAAGAGAAAAATCTGAGCGCATATACATTAATAATATAATTCGTTTGATTGAATCGTCCTATTTTTTCATTTATCACGTCATTCCTTGTTTTGAATCTCTTTACTCATTAACAAGATTATTAGTTTAATTGAATCTGCGTGTTATTCATTAACAAGATTATTAGTTTTATTGAATGTACGTGCTTACTCATTAACAATGTCATAATTTTATTGAATGTACGTGCTTACTCATTAACAATGTCATTAGTTTTATTTAATGTACGTGATTACTCATTAACAATGTCATTAGTTTTATTTAATGTACGTGCTTACTCATTAACAATGTCATTAGTTTTATTGAATGTACGTGCTTACTCATTAACAATGTCATTCATTTTATTGAATGGGCGTGCTTACTCATTAACAATGTCATTCGTTTTATTTAATGTACGTGCTACTCATTAACAATGTCATTCGTTTTATTGAATCTACGTGCTTACTCATTAACAATATCATTCGTTTTATTGAATGTACGTGCTTACTTATTAACAATGTCATTCGTTTTATTGAATCTGCGTGATTATTTATTAACCAGACCTTTCTTTTAATTGAATCTGCGTGATTTTTCATTAACCAGGCCGTTCGTTTTATTTATTGTGCGTGCTTTCTCATTAACCAAGTCATTCGTTTTATTGAATCTATACGCTTGCACATTAATAATGACATTCCTTGTAATGAATTTGCACACATTAACAATGTCGCTCGTTATATTGAGCGACTAAAGACTTGAATGAGTAACGACCTTATTATTACCCTAGTTCTGTCACTTCAGTTGGGAGAGGATAGGTCCCACATTGCATTCGGTTTACCTTAACCAGCTTTTCGGAATACCTGAAGACATTTGTTTGCAGTGCTGTTTCAATATAAATTGTTTTTATACGCTGAAGTTGCCAGCCACCATTCCCAACACTCCTTAGCCGCCTATCACGGTATCGGGGAAAGATACAATGACGGTATTCTGTTTCTCCCAAGAAACCAATTGGGCGACGAATGGCCATATTATAGTCCGTCTTTTCCTTCCAAAGACGGATGTGTCGGACTGAAAGGTGCAAATATCGCAGTCAAACTGTAAACTAGCGATACAACGCAAATCCGTTCTCCGGACCACATCCTGCTACTTGCAAAGCCCTATTGAGGGCTTGGTAGCGAAAGATTGAGAATGAACGCAGAAGAAGAAGAAGTAGTCCGTCTTTTAATTCATAAACGAGATACGAGGAAATTTTCTACTAAACTGCATGTCAGATGCAAATGATTTTTCCCATGCAGCCTTAGAATATCCATGACGTTATGGAAATATTTTTTTATCTAACAAATGTGATGTATTTTGAAAAATGTATTCACAAATTTATATTAAAAGCAACCTCAGTGAATTGAGCATAATTTAAACATATTTTAGGTACACAGTCTATGCTATTTTAAAAATATATGTTTTACCTTCAAACACGTTGAGTACTTACAAATTCGTGAATTTGAAGAACACCAATTAGACACTGTCGAATGCGGAAAACAACAAACGTCTTTCATGCGAAACTGTCTAATAGTTATAGGCGTATACGTATTAATAGTTTGTGGTTTGGTTTTTTGGGGCATATAGTTACTTTTTCAAACGTATATTGATATGAATTTCAAAATGAGTTTGAAGTGTACATTTATAACAATGTAGAAGACTACCGTTTTACTATACCAGTTATTCCGCATGGAATCTAAGATGGGTGATTTATATTGCGATATGCATGGCCCTGAGATACGAACACTATTGGCTCTTGGTCTGGATAAATCATCCTTTTACCATCAGATTGGACAAAACTTTGGTCTGGATAAATCATCCTTTTACCGTTAGATTGGACAAAACTTTGGTCTGGATAAATCATCCTTTTACCGTTAGATTGGACAAAACTTTGGTCTGGATAAATCATCCTTTTACCGTTAGATTGGACAAAACTTTGGTCTGGATAAATCATCCTTTTACCGTTAGATTGGACAAAACTTTGGTCTGGATAAATCATCCTTTTACCGTTAGATTGGACAAAACTTTGGTCTGGATAAATCATCCTTTTACCGTTAGATTGGACAAAACTCAGTGCACTCATATCAAGCAAAGAAAGAAAAGGAAATTTGACGATTTCGACAGAGATGCCATAAAACGGAGATATTGAAGCTGTTGGCGAAAAATCAACTTGTTACTCTCCCGGAACTAATATTAACATTGCAATCCGACTGCAGTATTGAAGTTTCCAAAAGTAATCTTTAGAAAATTGTAAGAGCCGACGGCTTTACATTCAGAAAACTTCAGGCGGCAAGAATATTATATGTGAAAACCACATTTGATTGCTGCCCAAGCAAATACCTGAGACAGATACGTGAACGGCATAGACAAGGCTAGAATATTGTGTACTTGAATTAATCCTGGGTCTCTTTTCACCACACCTAAGGTAAAGAATGGCAATCAGTTAAAGGTAAATAGAAAAGACAAATTCCAAGCATCAAAGGGCAGCATATTATACTAAAGTATGCCGGAAACAGTGAAAACGGACTTGTCTATGACGCTATACTATTTTCAAATTAAAAAGTAATTACGCTAGAGACTGCCTCACTAAAATGAATGGACATATTTTAAGGCACTGTCTGACCAATGATCTGCTTCCAATTCTGGATAGACCGCCATGCCTAGTAATGGATAATGCATCCTATCACAATGCAGTATCAGAGGAAGACAAAGAACCAACTGCATCAAATACAAAAACTCAAATTAGGACATGGCTAGCTAAAGAAAAAGTGAATTTCGAAAAGACGCATTTGAAGCCGGAGTTGTTGCAGCTTGTGAGGAAGACAAATAAGACAAAGGTGTATCATATTGACAAAATCATTGAAGAGTACGGCCACACTTTTCTACGAATACCTGTATACAATGCGCATCTAAACCCTATAGAGCTTGTGCGGGTTAAAGTCAAAGGACAAGTTGCCGAACAGAACAGGACATTTCAAATGTGTGATGTTGTAGTGCGGACATGTGGGTACCTTTCAAAAATAGACATTCAGTTCTGGAAGAAGTGTGTTGAACATCTGCTCCGGGAAGAAGAACAGTACTGGCAAAGAGATGTATTACAATTTGTCCAGCCAGTAACAATTATCAACCTCTTTGAATCGACAGATTCAGATGAATGATATAATCTTTTATTGACATATTGATTAGCAGACTTGGATGAATTATGGTATGTTTATTAAAACAATTAGGTGTACATACAATGACAACAAATACATTTCAATTTACAAATTCGTTACACAACATAAAATTAACAGCGCAGTTGACACGACCTTTGGAGTCTAAGGGTGACCGAGGGGTTGTACTAACAGTTGCATATTGGTGCCATTTTCACGATTGAACATAAGGGTGAACACAAACAATAATTGATATACCAAGACATTAAGAAGATACGCATATGAACAAAATGCGACGAGTAATTAAGCTGCGTTCTGTAAAATCTTAAATTTAATTCCAATTCTTTGCAATGGTTCTAAAAGATCAAAATAATTCGCCGATGTGCAAATGTCTTAACATCTATGGACTAAATAATATCATTGATTTAGCGTCGTGGATATTCTAAGGCTGCATGCTAAGAATCATTTGGATCTGACATGCAGTTTAGTAGAAAATTGCTTCGGACCTTGTTCATGAATTAAAATACAGACTATAGTGTATTATTTGTTACATCCTAACTGTTGAACTTCATCACGATATTACGAGGTGCGTTTTGATGAGAGCAAACAAACACGTTTTGGTGAGAGCAAGCTAACACGTTTTAATGAGAGCAAGATAACACGATTTGATGAGAGGAAGCTAATACGATTTGATGAGATCAAGATAACACGTTTTGATGAGAGCAAACTAACACGTTTCATTTCTGTCAGTTATTCAGCAAATTCCGATAGTTAATTGTTGGTTTACTGGGAGACAATGAGCACTGTAGTTTATGCAATGGTTGAGCTAATTTGATTGGCGCCTCTCTCTCCCCGTCTCTCTCTCTCTCTCTCTCTCTCTCTCGCTCCTCTCTAAGTAGGACTGACTCGTTTATACTGTCTCTTCATTCACTTAATTGATACTTCACCCCTCTCTAGCTCCCGTACCTTCTCTCTCTGGCTCTATCTTTCGCTATATATATTCACATGTTCACTTCAGTCACTTCATTAGAAACTTTACTAGATCTCTTTTCTACTCATGTCATGCGTATCTTTCTGTGTTGCCTTCTGAGCCTCTTTCTATCTATCAATTGGTTATGTATTTAATCTCTCCTAAGCTATAAACAGTGCTTTAAAAAAGAATTCCCATTAGCACAATATTACTTCAAATTTGACAACTTCCTAATCTATTTCTTTTTTCTATCTCTATCTATCTTTCATTATCACTTTATCTCCTTCTCTTTCACCCTCTCTTGCTTCTCTTTAAATATATAAAGGCTAAGCCCGTTTGTCTTCTTCGATCCCTTTATTTGAAACTTATCTCAAACTTTTTTTTAGGCTGTCTGTCTCTTTGTCAATGTCTTTTTTTAAATATCTTTATATATGTCTTTCTATGTAATCGCACTCCTCCCCCCCCCCCCTTTTCCCTTTCCACTCAATGTAGTATTTGTTTTTCTTGTCTGTTCTATTTACTCCTCCGGGTGTTGTCCCAGTATTTATAATGCCCCATCTTACCTCATTTTGCTCGGAATTGTAAAACACGTCTTTCTGAGTTTATTACAACAAAGCAGAAAAGCTCGTCAGTGTTCTGTTGTGATGCTGTCAATGTATGAGCTCTTATACATACTTAACACATGAGGGAATCAAGAGAACAGACTAGAGAAACAAATACTAGTCAGTGGAAAGGCGAACGGGGTGGGGAGAGGAGGGCGGAGATGGAGTGAGATTACATAGAATGAGATGTATCATGATCGAGAAAAATGGCAGGAACAAAAGGAACAGACAAACTGGAAAAGTATTGCAGAGAAGTTTCAATTAACGTGAACGAATAAGACAAACGAGCCTCGCACGCACGCACACACACGCACACGCACAAACATATAAATATTGTGATAACGTCTTCTCGTTATTCTGACTGTGTGTTAAACATTAAAACATTTCATACTGGACGTTACGACTTCAGAAGTACAGTAAAGTAACCCATAGCATTACTGCCGTAGAGGTATGAGGTGTTAGCAATTTCACATTTCAAATGCTCGGCTATATGAAGGCGGTACCCATTAGGTTTTTTAGTCTGCGATGTGCAGTAATAGCTTCATACTATTATTGTAGGGATGCTCCCTGAGGATTCAGGTTACAACTCACTTTCGACATGGCCTTCAGCATTGCACACTCTTTTTGACAGATGTTGTGTTTATCCCATCCTTTTGACATAGATTCATACCACGAGACTATGCTTATTACAGGGAGTCCACCATTCGAACTAGTAAGCAATAGTGCAATGCTCTTGATATATATAGTGAGATAACCTCCACTTAAAAGTTCTGTCTCTTGAAAGAATCTCTATGTCTCAATTGTATAGACCCATTTTAGCCCCGCCAAAACCAAGACGGCGGTAGTGACTAGATCCACTCTTCCTTCCCAGTTGACTGGTCAGCCGTCAATTTTACTTCAATTAATCCGTTTTTTAACCCTATTGACATGTCATTCTGTCATTCTAAATGTGACAGCCTAACCCCTCCAACTCTACTCTTTCAACTGTAGATACTTCAGCAAAAACGGAAAGACTAATGGAACCCTTGCCTCCACACTATTTTATTTGTTCATCCTTCTTCCCGACACATCGATCTCGCTAACCGGCCGACGCGAGCGAACTCCAACTGACCCGTGCACGCTGAATGAGATATGCTATCTCTGTCCCAACTAATTTTAGTTACAGAGAATAAGCTGCTGACTCTTATCCCTTTGTTTTCCTGACCGGTGGTGCTGGTATATCCTGATCCCTGACACATAACCATGTTACATATATATTTATATCATCATCATCATGTAGCATGTCATTTATAGAACTTCGCTCTCATCACAGTCTGTCTGAAAGAAACTCGTTCCCGTGCCAGAACTCCAGCCTCCGCCACAGTCATACTCAGGCATTCCTGGATATCTTGGTGCCATCGTCTTCTTGGTCTAGCCCTTCCTCTTTTGCCTGGCACCATACCTTCCATCACTATTCTCTCGAGACCGTTGTGTCTCTTGATGTGCCAAAGTATTTGCATTTTCTAACCAAAATGGAATTGATAAACCAGTTCTCCTCTATGCTCAACTCTTGCCGAATGTCTACATTTTATCTTTTTCTCTGTCCAGGTTATTCTGAGAATCTTTCTGTAACATGTTGACTCGAAGGATTCGATTCTTTGTCTGGAAGTTTTGGTAATCGTCCATAAGCTGCCACAGGAAAAACACAGGCTCTCAAGACTTTTACTTTCATCATTTTGTTGGCACTCTGCTATAATTTCTTCAGGCTGTTCAGTCTCTGCGTTGCCATGGCTGGTCTTCTTTATATACATACAGAGTGAGAGATAAAGGCAAGAGAGACTTAAATGGAAAAAGAGAAAGTGAGAATGAAGGTCAGATATAGATAGTAAAAAGAAAGAGACAAGGGAGTTGTCAAATTTGAAGTAATATGGTGTTAATGTCAAGGTCGCCAACAATGGCTGACGTTGTTAGATGTCAATCAAAATAGAATAAACAAATAGAAAAGATGTTTGTCATACAACGTTGGAGGGAGAAAAAAACTGGCCTTGTATAGCAACAGCACAAAATCTATAACATGAACGCTCAATTATGATATCTACATATCAGTCTCACCAATTTTGTGTTGCGCAATTCGCCGACTGGAAAAATGCAAACAAATATTGCTACGTAAAATATTCAATGTATAAAAATTCAATTCTCAAATTGGGAAATAAAAGCCAAGTCTTCAATAATGGTTTTCAAAATAACGTTTTAAAAACTGAATTAAATACAATTTTATTACTGATTTACTACTCGAACCATAATCATTTTCTAAATCGAATAAATTTATGAAAATAACTTTTGTAAGTGCGTGGTGAGTTGGTTACTATTTTTGTCAAGATGGCCGACACCATGACAAACGGCGAGTATTGAGAGAGAATTTTCTCCTCTCTGATCTTATCCACCTTGTCGAGGTAAGGAGTTATTTCTGTCCCTACAGACGAAGGAGCCATTTCGATCTTAACGTAGATACGAATAGGGTAGGACTAACGGGACATAGCCAGACATAGCCAAAATTTGTTTCACTGCAGGCAGGTTTGACGAGCAAAAACAAGAAATGTCACAGCAAGGTATATTTTAATTTGGAGACACTGTGCAACAAATCGAACGAGACAGTGCAAAAAGTCTAACGAAACAGGACAACAAATCGAACGAGACAGTGCAAAAAGTCTAACGAAAAGGGCAACAAGTCTAACGAAACAGGGCAACAAGTCTAACGAAAGAGGACAACAAATCTAACGAAACAGGGCAACAAGTCTAACGAAACACGGCAACAAGTCAAACGAAACAGGAAAACAAATATAACGAAACAGGGCAACAAGTCTAACGAAACAGGGCAACAAGTCTAACGAAACAGGACAACAAGTCTAACGAAACAGGGCAACAAGTCTAACGAAACACGGCAACAAGTCAAACGAAACAGGAAAACAAATATAACGAAACAGGGCAACAAGTCTAACGAAACAGGGCAACATATTGTTATTCGAGCGTAGGGAGAAGAGAAGTATCTTCTTCTTCTTCGGCGTTCGTTATGAAAAGGTTATTTATGACGTTGTGTCGTAGTTTACAGCAAGACTGTGATATCTGCGCCTTTCTACCGAACATATCCAATTTTGGTACGACATTTTTGGGACCGGGTTTGCCTTCCTTCTAAGATCCCTAATCTCTTAGCCAGGCTGCATTGCTCCAGTCTGTTTCCAGGGCCGATACTTGGAGGTGGAATAGGGTCTTGGACCCTCATGATTGGATAAACTCAGTAGTCGGGCATTTCCATTTGAATAGACAAAAACGTTTCAATTAAGGAGAGGGATTATGATGCTGAGAAGCGCATGAGCTGTAGCGGCTAGCGACCCAATTCTAAATGCTAGTCTCAACTATAGTGTATCTGGCAAAGATGGCGCCATAACTGGCTGCGAGTCTACATTTCTCAACTGTTTTGGATCATTATGGATGCCGCTAGACCACGGATTTGCCTGGAATTCACACTAGTCGACGACTTACACTTGTGTTCACGGAAACGTGGTGTTATTTTCCGTCTGGACGTGTTATTTCGTTCTTTTTTTGTGATTTCTTCCATTCGTTTATCCTGGTCTGGACGCCGGCTGAATTGGACTACGCTTATACCTGTGTCGTATTTCACAGGTTAGTTCCGCCGGTTAACCTTCACGAATTTGGCGTGTGGGAGTTTTAGATGCTACTATGATGAGCTGAATACAGCTGGGGAGAGATGCCAGACTCACTCACACGCTGAGTGTTGTCCATACGACCTCTTGTGGTTATTGAAAAGGCGAGACAAACTGCGTTAGATGCCATCCCACCTTTCTACCCTGCGGGTTACATGTTTACGGAAAGGCTTCGGTGGTAACCCTGAGGCAAAATCTGCATCCTATGCTATCTCTAGTCGTCTCGATGAATGTCTTGCTACTGGCAAAAGGTAGCTTAGGCTCTGTGAGTGAGGTTGACAAAAGGCGCAGTTTCGTCCTCACTTTAATCCAAATCACCGCGCAAGTCACCCATTTCAGCGGACACGGCAAGAGATACGACTGTCCATACGGCTGAACAAAGAGAGTGGTCTTCATCACTTGTGATGGACAACTATTAGTATCAACGCCGTTGAACCTGAGCTGCGAAGATCCTTGTCCATCTTCACGTGGTGATCCTGGATAACAGGCTACAACAGGACATACTGGCTAAGGAGAAGGGGCCTAAGAGTGAAACCTAATCAAGTACCTAAAAATGTTATGATGAAGTCGGATGTGTCGGACCGAAAGGTGCAAATATCAGAGTCAAGCTGTAAACTACGACATAGCGCATTCCGTTATCTGGACTACACTACATCTTGCTACTTACAAAACACGTTTCAAGGCTTGGTAGCGGTAGTTGGAGAACGAACGAAGAAGGAGAAAAAAGATGAACTAAAAAGAGTCTTTATGTCTAAAAAGGGTTGTTTAGCCTCAAGGACGCTAAAAAAAGATCATATTTTCAAACAGTATCTACTTCTTCATTTATTTGTTCGTTTTAATTAAAAGAAAACGACTTCGCGTTGGTTGGAGGACTATCCAATTCAACTCAATGACTTTATTGTCCTTTTTATATCAAATGTCAACATGTTTTTCTCCCTCTTACATTTCGGATGGTAATTTACAGATAAATCACAGAGCTACGCTAAGATGGAAATAGACAGTGCGAACTGCAGTGCTTGCTTTATTTTCTACCACAGTCTGTTAAAACCAAAGAGAAATCGATACAGGCATAATGTGCTGTATATATCCGACAAGCTACGTGGATGAGTTCTTGGATTTGAAAGAGCAGGTCTCGTGTCCATCCGTGAGTCCTTTATTGGGGAAGAAAGAATCGGGCCACTAAGGAATGCTGTAAAATTAATAAGGTAGTCCAGTAACAGATACTGTCGTAAGAGATGCAGTGTTGTAGGTTTCATGGTACGAGTTCTTAGCTTTTATGAGACGGGCTGAGCAGTTGCTTTCTTTGATGCCTTAAGTCGGGCGC
This sequence comes from Ariolimax columbianus, assembly GCA_036924085.1. NCBI lineage: Eukaryota > Metazoa > Mollusca > Gastropoda > Stylommatophora > Arionidae > Ariolimax > Ariolimax columbianus. Next base: position 50,560,057 of record JAVGWX010000003.1, read on the forward strand.
CCATAGTTTGGTAAAACGAAGCTTGCCGTAACCGGCAACGAATTATATTTCCTTGATATGAGATAAAAGCACTGATCCTCTTTGCATTCTGCTTCCGGACCAAGGCAGACGTCAATGGCGAGGTTATTAGAGTTGACCATTGGTCTAGAGTGAGCAGCAAAAATGGCGCATAACAGGCCATTAGTCTTGACTTTTCTCCCGTGTTTTAGTCCATTATGTATGCCGCCAGGTCACGAATTCGACTGGTATTCAATGGGGTTGACGACTTACACTTGAAACGTGTTGCGGTTTTCCATTTGGATTAATTAATTTGTTCGCTTTGTGAGGTTTTTTTTACCGATGGTCTTGGCATAGTCATGGGTCATTTGAAATAGAAATTCAGCTACCCTGTGCCCTATTTTCATGGCCCGGTGCACACGGCAAAGTTACGCGATATTGGCACCTTTGGCCCTGTTTGTTGACAGTGCCGATTTCGGGGTAGCTAGAAAATTACACATGGGCCAATATTGGACTAACATATCGCCTGAAAGAGATTGGGCCTTGTCCGGTTAGTCACATGCCCAAGACACAACGCTCGCACGCTGAGTGATGTCTTTAATTCTTGCGGCCCCGGGCTCAAGGCAGCGGTGTACTCGACTATCTCCAAGGAGTCCGCATGGACCTCGGTCGACACACTTACCAAAGACACATGACTTCATCGCTCTATACTGGTACTTCAATTAGAATTGCAACTTGGAGTATTCGTTAATACTGCAGTACGTGGCCATGGTTGTGGTCGACCGACTCAATAGATAACCTATGCCTTAATAATAATGATCGTCTAGGCAACTAAGGTCCGTTGCGTCGGTCGAACAATACCATGTCCAACTGCTGAGGTTTGTAGCCAAACCTCGTTCAGGGCCGAAGCAGTGACTGATATCTATCGGAGCCATGTAGAACGGCGGCGGCCCTTTCCAGCCGTCTTAGACATTAGTGAATCCGAACTTCCGGATCTAGTCGGACCACGTGAACAAACAGACAGGCGGCGGCGGACCAGAGTGTCCGAGATGGAGGGAAGAGTGGTCTTTGCAGACACCGCGACATTACGGACGAGATTTGTATATCGAGGATGCATCGCAGGTTGCGCATATGAAAGACATATAATTCCTTAGTGAGCATTATTATCATTATGGGGCTAGAAGAATCATCGTATAACAAGAACATGCTACAGACATCAGCAGATAGATGGAATAGATTTAGAATAGGATTCAAGGAAAGCGAATTACATTAGAACGCTGAAGTATGAGCTTTCTACACTTTATACTATACCTTGGTAACACGAGTTATTCGCTGTCTTTTCCTGTATCAAACATGTGTAACTATTTGCAGAACTTTCTTTTAAAACCAGCAGGCTAATTTTGTCTGACGTTCATTGTTGGAACAAAGAATAGTTCCTGGTTACACCAAAATTCTAGCAAACAGTTATACGAACTGCACTACCACATTTCTTCATTTCCAACTTCCATTGTGGTGCCTATTCTGAAAAGGGGATGCTATCTCACCGAACCACTTCTCATCATGTTTGGAATCAGTCATCTGTCGATGCAACTGGGACACCCTTGTCATCCTTATTGACTGCAGACGCTTCAATCACCTTCGATTTGCCGACGAAATAACGCTCATTACAGAGTCAGCAGCAGAAGCCAACCAAATGATGATGAGGACAGAAAAGCAGGACTGGATGTGAATGTCTCGAAGATCAAAGTGTTGCGCAATCGCTTTGCCACTTGTGATCCAATCTTCCTTAGCCAGCTGCGATTAGAGAATGTCTTAAAGTATATCTATCTTGGGCGCCTTCTCAATATGGAGAATATCCTGGAACCAGGACTGACAAGACATTGCCGCGCGGGTTGGACAGCATTCTCTTCGTTTAACACGGTACTTGACGGTTGTCATGACCAGCACCTTCGAGCCTCCCATTTCAATTCCACTGTACTCCTTGCGATCTGCTACGGTGCTGAGACGGGGACATTAACAAAATCAATAGATGACAAATTGAGAGTGACCCAGAACTACCTTCAGAGACGCTTCGTTGAAATCATTCTCCGGAGCCAGCGTATGCAAGGTCTCCACAATTCTGACATTAGACGATCATGATGGATGATGCCCCTGGGGAATGATCCCCTGGTGAATCATGCGGTAACCTATGCAGACAAAGCAAAATACAGATGGGCAGGTCACATGTTACGACCAAACGATGGTCGATGGAGCATCTGGAACCCCCGAGATAAGAAGTGGCCTTACAACGCATTGGTCAGACTCCCTTGCTCTACGCTGCAATATCCAAGATGCCTCTAGAAGAGCACTTACCACGCACTGGACTTCCGTGGCCGAAGACAGGATCTGCTGGAGACGAAGTTGGGACCCGCAGGTGCGCTGAGGAACGGGTCATCAAGATCAAGAGCAAGGCTAATTCACACCGAACAGGCTTTGAGCCTCGATGATCGACGTGGTGTTTAGTGTAGAACATTCCAGGTCAATTTCTCTCTCGCTTTCTGTCTATCTCTCTTATTCTCTCTCGCTCTCTCTCTCTCTCTCTCTCTATCTTTCTCGCTTCCTCATCCCAACCCCATAGAAAAATAACTATTTCTCACGATAGAATAAAAATATGTGTATCCACGGCTAGAAAAACTATATCAACCTTCCATATAACAATAAATTTACACAACCCTTTCACAACTTTTCTTCGGTCAATAGGTCAATGTGATGTCTTGTATGTGAAGGATTAGTCTTATGTCATTTGCTCGACTCTCGCGTGATATCCCTCATGACCTGTGGCGAGAGCTTCTTTTGCTAAAAGAGTACAATGGGAGCTGATGAGAACAGATTCTGATGTGAGGTTTAAACCATCGTATTTTCTGCCTAGAAATATATTCAACTTAAGGGGTTACTCCAACCATGTCTAATGACTTCACTCAGTCTGTCTAGTGTCTTTATTCTGTCTGTCCAGGTAACACCTTAATTTTTCTTGGGCATTTCATGTCATATGTCACTATTTCCTTATCGTGTATCTTGGATAAGTGCTGAGCTTGACACTGGTAGCACAGAGTTCGTAACAATGAAGTGATGAGCCTGACACTGGTGGCACAGAGTTAGATCAATGAAGTGCTGAGCCTGACACTGGTAGAACAGAATTAGATCAATGAAGTGCTGAGCCTGACACTGGTGGCACAGAGTTGGGATCAAGGCACTGTTTATCAGTTGTTTTTCGGTTTTCAAGCTGATGTTTAGGTGTTTAAAAAGTGGTGACAATTGATATGCACATTGGGGCTTTCTGACATCGCGTTTCGATTTCATTATCACATCGTCCAGGTTCTTAAAAAAGATATCACAATCCTCTGGTTGATACGTCCTAATACAGGCCGTAAGGTTGTCTGAGAATGTCTCTCCATTGAATTCTATCCTCTAGTTGATCCGTCCTAAAATAGGCCGTAAGGTTGTCTGAGAATGTCTCTCCATTCAACTCTATCTTCAAGTATATCCGTCCTAAAACAGGCCGTAAGGTTGTCTGAGAATGTCACTCCATTCAACTCTATCCTCTAGTTGATCCGTCCTAAAACAGGCCGTAAGATTATCTGAGAATGTCTCTCCATTGAATTCTGTTGTCTGCAGTTATTTTCATTTCATCATAGGTTTGTACGTTAATGTCCCTGCATGCCTTATATGTAAAGCTGAGTATTGGTCACACCGTTTCTTCTCCCTGAATCTTGCCCTCTAGTATCTTCTGTTGAAGACTTTCATTGTGTATATTGTGTCCCAGAACTTTTCGTTTTTGCATCATTTTCAATATTTGTGTTATTTCGCCTACCCCAGCGATAACACTGTTATTGGATCTTCATTCTGTCAACTCAGTCGTTCCATTCCATGATTGTACCACATTTAAAACGCTTCAAAACTGTTTTCACCCTTCTTTGCTAGAGCCCATGTTTCAGCCTCATACAGTCCAATTGGCCATACATGAGTAGTGTTTTTTTATTTTTCTCTGTTCTAAAACGAAATGCATTGTAGTTAGCAATTTCAGTTTTTCACTGAAGGCCTTTGTTATCACTACAAACTTCGTCCCTAATCTCCGACTAATTGCAGATATCTTCTGTAATGGTTTGCCCCAAATATGTAAACTTATGTATTTGTTAGGTTATTTCTCCATTTATGATTATATGTGTTTGCCTATTTTGCTTAGCTATTACCAAAGTCTTGGTTTTCAATGTGTTTATTGTCATGCCAACATCTTTGGTTGTGCTGATAATTTTTTAGAGCTATCTTTTCCAACTCAGCTATTCACCCTACCACTATGGCTTATTAATCGATACATTTGATGGCATTTTATTTTATACTATTGACTTTGACACCCGTATTACAACTTCGAACAACTCTTTTTATCATCATCTCAGAATATTTGTTATAGAGACGTGGTGAAAACAAAGCAGGCAACCTTGTCGTTTTGAAACTGGATCTGTTAGTCCTTCTTTGATTGAAATAATGGCTTCTTGATTTTCATACATGTTCTGGATTAACCTAATGGCTCGTCTCTCTTTATCTATTTTTTGCAACATCTGAAAAAGTTTACTCCAGGGGAGTCGATTTAAGGCTTTCTCGTAGTCAATAAAGCAGATAAATAGTGGCCGTCTTTGATCGATTATTCTTTCTGGAAGGCGTCGTAATGATCCGATGGTATCCGTGTATCTCTTGCTTTGCGAAATCAAAAGTTGATTTTTAAAAAACACGTACAGAGAATGACTCAGGCACCGAGCCAGGACAAAAACAAAACGATTCCTACTTTACGATCAAAATGCCTTCCCGTGGTCAAGAACGAACGAAAACAAGATACAACACAAAACATGACATGATGCTAAATGAGCCGTTTTAGTTCGTCGCCATACCTGGATGTGCCAGGAAAGTTTGAGATACGGTATGCCAGTTAGTAAATAGAGTAGTATCTCTATCTCGTAAGTATACTAATTTAACATCGCTGTTTCGATCTTCCTCCTGGTATATCCACCACCGTCTACTATAAACCTACTGACACAAATAGATATGTCTTCTACATTTCTCACCCTCAATCTTGCAGAAACTCACTCCTGTTTTATCAGATTACCCTTTGCCAGAAAAGCTAAGATTTTCTCCATCAGTTTCTCGAGTAACTTGACTTTTTCTGATTGGTTTTCTCCTTAGCTCCGTCCTTCAGTGCGCCATCCCTATCATTTGTACCGATGTCATTTCCCGATCTCATTCTCCCTTATCTGACAGTGTTAAGCTGGTTCTTACTTTTCATCCTCATATCTCCATTGTCCATGAGATCTTGTTTCACCATTCTCATACATCCCCTGTCCACGAAATCTTGTTTCGCCATCCTCACACCTCCACTGTCCATGAGATCTTTTTTCGCCATCCTCACACCTCCACTGTCCACGAGAACTTGTTTTGCCCTCCTCCCACCTCCACTGTCCATGAGATCTTGTATCTCATCACCCTATCCTCCCTGCAGATCCGTCTACACGGATGGTATTTTAGTATTCTTCTCTGTGGCCTTACAGAAGGATAGAAACTTGGGTGACGT